>QKQZ01007458.1:0-13076 GCA_003595255.1 Solenopsis fugax | reverse complement strand
TCATCAAAAGATATTATGATTTAATAGAGATTCGTGCCTTTAAAACAAGTTATACTAAAAAAAGAAATCGAAAGGTGATATAATTTTGACCGGTATATATAATTGCGAAACTAATTCTGCTTCCGCGTCTCTCTTTTTCTAGTTTTACAACTTACCAATCGAAATGATTGATATGTATGATTGAGGAACGTAGGCTTTGATAACAGATTCCATTTTGGTATTTTTTTATTTTACAAGAGTTGGGTTTTAAGTACACTGAGAAAAAAAAACTGTTAACTGAACTAAATACGTTTAGTTGCATATGAATTACTTAGTTCAAATGTTAATTTATTTGAGTCAAATACACGGTAGTAATTCGAATGATCCTTTCACTTATCTCGAAATGACATTTTTTTGAATAACAAATGTTTGCTTGACAGCCCGTGACCGCCGCATTTAGTTGAATGAACTAATATTTTTTTAGGTCAACAAATTTTTTTTTTCAGTGTATATCGATCCACACCGTTTCGTAAAATTGCAATTTGTATCGCGTTCGTTACAATTTATGATCGTGAACAGTCGTGTTTGCGCGTAATATCCGGAATTGTACTTGTAGACCGATTATGCTTTTATTAGATTATACCGTGATCGCATCACGGTAAACAAAACTTTTTCATAAACATTCAATAGTCGCGTTTTCGCGCGCGTATACTTATCGGATATGGAAGATTTCAGCTTGAAACGTTGAAACTCCGTGACACTCGAATCCCTACGCGAATTCGAATATACATACTATACATAGGTACATCGAAAAACAATAGAACATTGATAATATATCCCGATCCCTTCGAACGTGATTTTCGCTTCTAACGAAACGATATCCGTTGCACAAAATATATTCGCGTTAATTTTATTCGGGCGCGTCGCGTTTTAATTACGCAATATGAAGCATACCGTATAAATGCGGAATATGTATCTAATTTTGCGGGGGTACGAAGGTGGCGCTCACCGCTCGCTGTTGTGTGCTCGTATTATTTATTATCGTCATCGCTGTACGCTGCCCTCCCACCCTTCTTCTTCTCCCCCGTTATAATGGCCTGTAACTCCGTAATTACCGCAAAGGCCATTCTCAACTACGGTGTAACATAAAAGCTTGGCTCATTTATGACGCCGAACAACGATAGTAGTTGTATTATTTATGATGCGGAAGCTCGCGGCGGGTCCCGTACGCTACCCCTTTAAAATCTATAATTATGCCGTGATTCCTTCGCATTTCCCGCTGTTTCCCTATCATTTGCAGAACCCGCGCTAACCTTCGCGGTCGGAGTTGTTTCATAATTGGCATGTGCAGTCAACTCGTAATTATCTTTTGTCGCAGCCGGAAGTCTATTTTGCCGTGTTTCTATTTCACGACAGGCGAGTAAATAAATTATATTGCGCATTACGATGCGCTACAAATCGGCCATTTCTCATGACGAGCATGGCTAACTGAAATCGTAACGATAACCGTAACGTTAGATCGTTATGTCGGCGAACGGGGTCCGTTTAGTATCGGGGACACGGCGCGCGTTTCGTCTTATGGTTTTCATACGAACGGGAGGAGCATCGGCATTTTTTATCGCGAGAGACCATCGCGGAAGGGTGGCCCGATTGCTAATTAACGCTAAGTCCTTCGCTAAGCGTTGGCTGGCCGTCGTTATCGACAACCTGTCGCGGACGTACTATTAGTTACGCCTTATCCAGTAATTCCCGATTAAGAAAATCTCCGTCGTGAATTTCGCACGTCGGCACAATCTCTCAAAGCGATATCGTGATTAAGGCGCATAATCGATTAATTTTCAGCGTTCTTATGCGCGGCAATTTTCTCATAACGATTATTAATTAGATAGTCGCGCGAATCCGATGCTTTCCCTACCTGTTATCCAGTTTAAATATGATGTTTCATGAATTTTTAAGCCTATATTGTTATATCCACTTTTTTTTTTCTATCGACTGCACTCACATACTATTTTGTGTATTACATGCTTTCCGATAATCCTTTCACATATCGGTTTATTAGATATTTAGGTACCAACGTGGCAAGGAAGTATTTATATTTAATAATAGATTTTTTTCTCTATTATTAATGAATGCCGTATTTATTTTCATATTAAGATTGTACAAACAATAAAAACTCGGCAACATCGTTGAAAATTATACATGCATTTTGTATATTTTCAATTGTATGATTATGCGCGATATTATTTCATTATTACTAACATGTTGCAAAAAAGTTACATTTACCGTAATTTTCATGCATTTTATCTAATATTAAATATTATTTTATAACAATATTGATAAAATATATGATTTTATAACATGACTGATAAAATCGTGAAACCTTTGGAAAGAGAAACATTGGTACAAATTATTTACCTGAAGTTACAGTTTCCCAGTATAATATTTTTAATATTTTTCATTGGATGTTTTCCGTTTTCTTCTGGGAAAGGATAATTTAGTTGTGCAAAATAATACAGAGAAGAATGCATTTTTTTTTATTTGAATTAAAAAAAAAAATATATATATATATATATAAATTGAATAACATAAATATTTTTGTTTGTACATTATCGATCCTATATTTTTGTCTGTTATTATCTTTTCACTCGAGTTTTAATTTATTATCGTAAGAGCTCGTATTCTCCTTCTATTTGCTCTAATTCCGTGCGATGCTGCGGGATAACACGAAATATCGGCGAGTCATAGCGCGCAGTAAAATTCCGTGGGATGTGATCCTGCGAGGGCGCACAATGGATCTATTAAGGAGCGCACGCGATGTGACGTGACTTGCGGCAAACCGAATTCTTTGCTCGATGTCGGTATGCCAACATATCTTTACACCTATCACGTTTCTTTGCATTGTGACGTTAACAACGTGTTAAAATATTAATATTAACATAACCCGGGATGGCATTTTCCCACAGAAATATTTGCTAATATCAATTTTCGCGATATTGCATGGAGCTTCTTAATTTTACTCGTATTAAAAAAAAAATATTCCGACACAGATATTTCGCGGTACAAGTTTTATCTGATGCAGAATTCCGTCAGGAATTAATAATTTTAATATTAACTGTTTTATCTAGACGTCATGTTTAATTAATGACAGAGAGAAATTCTCTCGGAATATACTCGGAATATAAAAGACGTTTCGAAGACGCAATTTTTGTGGTCTGAAATACAAGCTCGGCTGACTTTTTCGATATGAGACTTTTCCGCCTGCGGATATAATCGAAAACACGAGCAACACAGTGCAGGAAAGTGCAGGAGCAGATGACGAGTATGAAGTGGCGGAATGTATGGAAGTATTCCGCTGTCGCGCGGCAATTGCAATCCGTGGCCAGGCCGTGGGGACAAAAGTGGAAAAAAGCGTTTTGACAGACACGCTTGCCAAGTCGCGTCGCGTATGACCGTAATCCCACGGGAGTATCGGGAACCCCAAAGCCACGTGTCCCCTCTCGTGTTCGGCGATCCGCCGCCGCCACCGCCGCCGCGAATCTCTTTTTAATTAAACGATAGTAGAACGGCGCACGCAATCGAGCGTTCACAACGACGTGGCGCGCGGAAAAGTTTCCAGATATTCTTGTTTTGATGATGAAGTGCGATATTATAGCGCCGAGAGGCTTTCTTTATCGCGGGTAATGAGTAACTCGCGAATCTAATCTACATCGTGGCACTTTGCTTCTGGAAAAAGCAGATAGCCAAAGGCCTTTTAAGAAGAGTAACTCTAAGAGTTCGTCTTTGCGGCTCTAGCTTCAAGTTTGAATGTAGACTTTGGCAGAAGACGCGCGGCGCGTACCGGGAGAATTTCTAAGCAGAGTTGTGCCTTCTAAAAATATCACCGCCTGTCGTCCCCTTTGCCGTAAAAGTGACGTAGCACGGCCTTATCCGGGGCATAAATTACGAAACGAAAGGAAAATTCGGAAATGGGCCGGCCGCCGTCGCGCCACCCGCTGATCCGCCGCCAAACTTTCCTCGAAACGTAGTTTACTCTGCGCGAACAGCCACTGCCAGCACCATTTGGGTGCTGAGAGTGGCATTTATTAGCATTTCTCATCCCGTGATAACAGACCCTGCGAAAGCGAGATAATACTTTACAGACGCTCCTCGATTTGCGTAATTAATCTCCCGCCTTTTCGGAAAATAGCGTTGAGATTCGCGAATTGGAGCGCCCAAGCTCCAATTCGCGCCGGGAGAATTATACGCGTGCGTTATTCCTAATGCAGACCGGTGGCGTAATAAAACAGGGATTTGTACAAATTTTCAAGTCTGTCCACATTGGCAGCAACATCCTTGACTGCATCCGCCGAAAGCGATTTCGAAGCCGGCGAATTTTATGCGCGCTCGAACGCGGAAGTACGCTGGCGATGACGGGCGAAGAACTTTATGGGTAATCAAAACGTAGTATTTGAATTTCCCCAGATTTGCGAATCCCGCGCACAAACTTCCCGCGGGCTGTGTTCAAACATCTCCAGATAAGTTTGATATTTGCCACGTACGAGAGCACATTTCTCCCCGAGAATCTTTCTCTGCTCGGGGAATCTCGTCCGCTGACTTTTACGCTCGACTCTGAAACCCGCAGGATAAAAATGCACTACGAAAAGTGCAACTCCCGTGCGGGATGTTCCGCGTTGAAAAGAATCGAGGATTTGTTTCTGTTTGCAGACTCAATGATGCTTATCGTAAGCTCGCGGCCGTAGGACGCTCCGATAAAAATGTTGCCCGAATGCACACAGTTTGATCTTGAGATAATTGATTATAGACGGAAAATTTTTTTAAATTACGATTTCGAGAATCCGTTTCCCCCCTCCCCCTCCCCCTCTATAATACGTCACGTGTCGTTAATTTAGGATTCAATAGCGTGCATTATATAATGATAGCCGATAGGTCGAAAAATCGGAACTTATTGTTAGCATAGGACGTGTGCTCGCTCGAGGAGATTCATGAGGGACTTACGGTTCTTTGCGGTTCTTCGCGGTAATCCTGAATTCCGTCGCGTCCCGGGAAATGCGTTCCGTCGCATTACAGAGAATATTGTCTTGAATAATTCACGCGATGCAGAATCATTTTATGCCGTCTGACGGTGTGAGCTCAACAATTTCTCCGCTATTCCTAGAAAATATTTTGTATCCGGACAAAACATTTTATAACATCGTCGCGGGCGTCGTTTGTGTCATTGTAAAAACGCTTGTCGGGATCGTGATCTCTGATTGCTAAATTTAAAATTCAAAAAAAAAAAAAAGCTCGCGATACCTTAAAGCTTGTGAAAGAAATATGTTGCCCGCGGTGAAACACGGCCATTCTTACTCCTTAATTATGACGTCGCGTGTAAGTGCTGTTTTGCGAAGTACGCTCAGCTCTAACATGCTCGTACTTCATGTCGCTTTTACACCACATCGGATATCACGAATCCTCTGAATTAATTGTAAACGTAAGTTGGCGACAAGCCCGGAACTTTCTGCATATGTTATTCGCTGTTGTGCCGAGCGATCAGTCACATAAAATCCGTTGTGTGTGTGTGTGTGTGTGTGTGTGTACATATGACGCGACTGTAAAATTCTCCAAGAGCTAATAATATAAACTGGAATGTCTAATTAACGTGTCCATTAACGTGTGTAACGTATCCAAGTTTTTAATACCATTACCGATACATCGACGTGCGTATTGCAGTATCGGTAATAATATTTCGCGCAATCTTTCGCTGCGTTTTATTCCCCTTTCGCGCAAATACAAAATATCACGTTGCTGTCACGCGAAATAGATTTGAATCTCTTCTTTCGATCCTCCGGCGTTATTTTCTGTGTTTTACGTGTCTCACTGTTCAACGATGCTATTAATATTCATGCGAATCGGGATGTACTCGGTACGTATTATTTGCGCTCAACGATGTCGAGAATAATTTCGTACCCTCGGCAAACACCAGTCACAGTGGCTGGCCGATGACGACGGAAGCGAAACTGTAACTTAATTTCGGAGAGCTATATATGTTGATATATTTAAGAGATTAACGTTGTCAGATTTAAACGGTGCACGAGTTACATATTGATTTATGAATCCGCGTGATGGATCATGATTTACAGACTTGACGTGTTGACAAATTTTTTTGTGCCAATAGCGTTTGGTTTGTAACACGTGCGTCGCAAGTAAAGCTTTGTTAACCTTGCAAATAAACTTCAAAAATAACGCGCGTAAAAAATATATATCAGTTCTTTTATTAGTAAACATTTTTCAATTCGGAGGTATGACAAGTTGGGGGTTACTAGGTCACCAAGCTCGCCTTTTTTTATGCGACTTTGTGTCTTTTATTAATATTTCGAAACTAAATTTTTGAATCTCAAATCTAGTTTTAATTGAAAAGGACGTATTTAATTGCAACATTTTACGCGAATATAGAACGCACGTTTATAGTATATTCATCTGTACGTTACGCCAACGCGCTTCATTTCTGTGCACCAGAACGAAACAAGTTACCAGTCGGGGTACATAATTTATTCTGTTTATAGATTGCATCCTTATACGTAGGAGGGTGGCATTTAGGGGCGTTCGGACGATATATTTGTAAGGGCAGATTCAAAGCGCGACGATGGGGGGACGCTCGAGGGACGGTCGAGGGGACGTGAATCCGGAAAAGAGAGGGACGACGGGGATGAGGGGCAGCCTGGCAAGTGGACGATTGATTTTCCGTGCCATAAACGCGCCCATACTCTCGTCCTCTCCGGTGCTGTCGAAACGAACCGGGGCCGGGTCCGGGGCGATACGAGCGATTTGTTACAGGTTCCGGACGATGGTTGCGAAATTGACTTATGCGACCAACGATGGGGTCATCTTTTCCACTCCCGCGATCACACGCACTGTCTACATGTCCTTACCTCCGAAAATGGGTGTAAAAATATTCCTTCCTTCTTCTCTCTCTCCCTCCCTTCACACATCTTTTACGAGGTCGTTGTACCCAAGCCCGTACCCATTTCAGTGTTCCCCTTTTCGACCGTATTACCGTGAATTAATATCGCGTATATCAATGAATGACGACGGGATGTATTAACGCACACGTCTTGGATCGTCAATCAATTTGTCGCACGGTAAACCTACTACCAAAGTAAAACAATGTCGTTACACATGGTACGCGTTTACCTGGTTTACTTGGCCCAAAATCGGTACGGTAATTGAATTGCGGTTCGCTTTTCGCGAGACGAGCGTTACTTGGAATTTATCGATTCAATGTGTATCCGGATGCTCCACGCGCCGACGAGAGGGCAAGATACGATTTCTTAAAGCGACGTAACGTTATATGCTTGTCCGAAGGTGCATCCGCGTTTACGCGTGTTTCGCGCGAGAAACTGCAAATCGGGTACCGTTCTCGAGCCCCGTAAAACCCGCTTTACGCTCCCGAGTTTCAAATTGATTTTGACAAATCAATCGAAATACCAGCATATACCGGCGCTAGCTCCGAAATCCGCCTTGCGCAAAAGGGGAAGGTAGTCTTTTGACTTGTCCTTTCGAGAAAGAAATCTTTTGGGAATATGCTCGTAAAATCTAAGCGGATCGTAGCGCGAATGCGTTCATTCGCATAAAAGCGTATTTCTGCCCGTTCGTATGACACGTGAAATATCGTACGCGATATCATATGCATGCACACGATGATGCACAGAAATTAGTATCAAATCAACAATTCATTGTTTCATATATAAGCAAGAATATAAAATCTCCTTGGAAGTATTTATAATCTCAAAGAGACATAATTTGCTAACATAAAGAAATTTTGTTTCTTCATGCAAGCAAATTATGTCTGATCAAGATTATCAAATTCTTCCAAGAAGATTTTATACTCTTGCTTATATATGAAACAATGAATTGTTGATTTAATACTCATTTTTTTCTGTGTAAAATTATAAATTTGTGCGTTCAAATGTTTCCATGAATTGTGTGTATACATACACATATATATGCATAAATTTACAATTTGTTGAAACATTAGAGTACACACACACATTTATAATTTTATCACAGTGATATACGGTATCATCTTAATTCTGCTAAAGACGCATTTATTAAAATGTTAAATTATTTACGCGTGTGACGGATAAGCGTTCCATTAATTACCGGAAGCCATAGCCACCGCGGATAAACAAGCAGGTGTTGTGGCAGAAGAGGCAACGCGGAACTGCGTGTGTTGCCTCGCCCGGGGCGATTCATCCAAACTATGCGCGGCTTTGCGCGAAAGTTACGTGAAATTTTTACTTTACGCGTGAACGCCCAGTTTTACGCTACTTTTATGTGCATATTGCGTGTGCACGCGCGATCGTTCTAAAGTACGTCGGACACAACATCGGTAGTATCGATGGCGACGCGAGTGCAATTCAATTAGTCGCCGATATCGCGGCATCCATTTAAACACCCGACCGATAATGGGGCGAAAGAATTTATTTGAGACGAAATTTATGCGCTAGTGGCATATCGCGTGCCGCGTGCATCGGCGCGAGCGACTTTATTTGTGATTTTATTTCTCCACATACACACACACACGTACACACGAAAATATCGTTGAAAATAATTCGCACTATCGATCGGAGCTACGTTAAATTTGTTTAAAACTTATAGAAAATTAATATCAGTGATATTAGGTGTTAATTAATCGAGCTGCGGGCCATTTAAGAGTTGGCAATGTAAAATATAATATAAAATCTTTAATACTGGCAATATAAAGTTTTTAATATTCTTTTTCTATTATTTTGTAAAATAATCATTACTTGATAAATATTTTATTACAGTATTACGATAAATTTATTTAAATATTTATACCACTGTATATTATTTTTATCACAATAAAACCGTCATGCGCTGTTTGTATCTTCCAACGAACCAAAGCAGATCGGATTATATTTTCAAATTAATCTTTCCAACGTAATTTTAACTGTGTCGTCCATTCTTTGTACAGATGTGTTACTGTTTACTATGCTTACGTCCGTTTACCGTGTGCATAGTTCAAATACACGCATAAATTAACAATAAAATACAATATTATTAATATATAACAATATGTGTGTTGCATATCAATTTTACAGACGGAATTATTTCGGATACGAAACAAATGATTAATTTTAGAATGCTTCCACATGTCGATCTCCGTCTTTCTCTCGCGGAAAAAGGTATTCGTAAATTTTTAACGGAAGAGGTAAAAATAACATTCGTGAGATACGAATCCAATATCGTAAAAGCTTTAAAAGTGTTAGAAACATGTAGAGATACGACCTTCTCATCTCATTCTCAGCAAATTTTTCATTAAATATCTCTGCTCGATCCTGAAAGTAATTTTCAGAGCTGTCAATGAAATCGTCATTTATTTCGTATCCGCGTAAGAAAATATGCCGTCCGGGGTGTATGCTATAATATTAGCTTTGGGGTTCGAAAAGAAAACTACCGAGAGTTCTCGGGTGGTTGCGCGCACGCGGGGCATGGACGAGCAGGGCGAAGAGCAAAGGTGGAAAGAGAATGGGCGTTAGAAAACGGGAAAGAGGTAGGAAGAGCGTCCGCGTCGGTGCTCGGCAACGGTGAGAGAGGACGGCGAGAACGAGAAAGTCAGACGGGAGAATCGGAAGGAAGCAGGAGAGAGGAGCTTCTGTACGTGACGGTGGTGGCTCGCAGTAAGGTGTGGCAGAAGTCGCAGATGTCTCTTGATTTATTGGCGCGACAGCTTCCGGAGACGAGCGGCATTCCCAAAATGGGTGCCCCCGCGTGCGCCATGGGTACCTTTTAACGCCCCGGCCGCGACCTCACGGCGAACCTTTCCGTTTCACCTGCGGGCGAAGGAGAGAACGAGAGAGTGTCCCCGCACATCCCCCCCTCTTCCCCCCCGCGGTCTCTCGTCGTCGCGCACGCTCGCTAATTTTCATTTCTGATCGTAGGAGCGGAGTCACGCCTCGAATTAAGTCTCGGGTAATTGACGGAGGGCGCCGGCTCGTTCGTTACAGAACGATGACGGCTGCTTTTGTCCGTTGGACCGCTGCGCCGCCGTCTCCATCCACTCGACGACATCTCTCTCTCTCTCTCTCTCTCTCTGGACCCCGCTGGCGTTAATTAGGATGATTCACGACACTCGCGGCGATCTCCGTCTCAGTGTTAACAAAGTCAAATAAATAGGGGGCGATTAATGAAAAGAGCCGGGACAGTTAGCGCTATGGTGACGGCTTCTTCTTCGGGATAGTCGGACCTTCCTCGAGATTCTCTTCCACGCGAGGTTCCCTTTCTCAAAATTCTTTTTCGTCATCGCGTTATCAGTTTTTCAATTTTCAATTTATTTGCTCGTAACGTGCAATTGCCTAGTTATATCATTAAGAGTAGATAAATCGCTACATTGGTAGTTATCATAAAAAAAGAAACAGAATTTCTTGTCGAAGCGAGTTTTTCAACTACTCTCTCAATAATGTTCGTGTAAGCAAGTTCCACTTTCTCTCGTTTTCGTTCTTCCTTTTTTTTTTCTTTTTTTCTGTCTTCTTTGCAATGACGAGTGTATACTATTGGCAGACACGTAAAATCTCTGTTGGTCTCTTTCGCAAAACAGAGCGTCGAAATGGCATTGCGTGGCAAAGGGGAGAAAGAGCAGGAGACAGAGAGACCGAGAGGGGGGGGGGGCAGAGGGCAAAATTGACTCGATCGTGAAATCGAAATTGCAAGGAAATGAACAGCTAGCCGCCGGTAGCCGAGATTAGACGTTCGGGGCTCTAGATTGCTCCCCGAGAAGACTGGACAGGAAGGTCGATAGCTCGCTCGAACTCTATATCGATCGTTCGAATGAAGTCGATGCGCCCAAATGATGCCGGTAGGGAGTGGCGACGTTTAATTCATTACCTTCGTTCTACAACGACGCTCGTCGAGATCAATTTAAATAATTGATTCGTACAAGCGGCCCGATCTCGAACATCCTGCCGTTTCTAAGTGCCTCGTGCTCGTAATCAAGAATATCTGTAAGAGCCACTTCGAGATTTACATTCGAGATGATAATTACAAATCAAAATATAACAATTGTCGAGGGTCCAACGATTTTTCGTATAACGTTGCGCATCCAAATGCGATATAGGCGGAGACTTATTTAGAGTCGTCTGTTTACTTATTACGCGAATGATATTGCAATATTGCGTGCAATAACGCGAAAGAAGATAGTTGAATCGTTTTTCATCGAGTCCAGATTTAATCAAGCTCTTAATCTATTATCCTTTTAGATCGTTTTAAATGAAATCTTTTTACAATTTTAACTTTAACATCGCGTCTGAATGTTGCGCCGAACTGCTTATCCGGCCGAAAGATTAATTTACCTGGAATGACGATTTTTTTTTTATCTTTTCTTTAAAAAAAGAGGAATGCCGGCGCGGCGCGAGAGCGAGACGGCCAAAGGAAAGATTGGCATGGAATTGTGTCCGCCGAGCGAGAGCGAATTGTTGGAAGAAAAAAAGCAGGGGAAACGGGGAAAGCTTATCAAACGGGTTTTCAAATTACAGAAGTGATCCCCTCCGTAATAGACTCTCCTATTGCGACTTATAGGATCTCTCGGTTGGCTCGAGTTGGGAAGGGAATTATAAAGGGGAGGAGAGACGCGAGAGATGGACCGAGGGAGCGAAAGAAAGCCAGCGAGATGTGTGGGGAGGAAGAGCGGGAGAGAGGAACAAAACAGAAAGATAACAGAGAAAACGGATGAAGAAGAAAAAAAAAAGGAAGAAAATGGTACAGTACGAAAGGTCGTTCTTTCCACCCGTATACAGCTGGATGATCGAGGGATTAATTGGCTATTATCGGACCGCTCATTGCTATATGATTGTTATTACGGCCGAATATGTCAATCGTCGCGTGAAATCAGAGTTTAACACAATAATAAACAGGGACGTCATCGCTGAAATGTACGCCTGGTTTCAAAATACGCTTTTATAGGTAAATGTGGGTAAATGCCGCGTCGGTTAGTAATTGTCAATTTGATCCGCGTATATTGCATAAAATATTCAGCCGAATGCACGCCCACCATTTTGCGCGCCTACATACGTGCACGATCGTCACTAACGTTACATTAAGTTAATGCCGTTTAAACCTGTAGAATAGGGCGCCGCAGGGATTATTTCGCTTGAATAGAGTCTGGTATAATATTTCGCCGTTGTTGGTGATTGCTGTCCCAGATAGCATCCCAGAGATATTAATTGTATAGAGAATCTATACGAATGAAAGGTGAAAGCATGTTTTGAATATCAATTGCGAAGTAATAATTCTTTTATGTGCTGGATTATTTAAACACGAAATGTCTAATAATCAAAATTTCCATTAGGCAACTTTGTTTTATTTGTTCCATTTTTTGCTTCCATTGCTTTTATTTCGTACATTATTTGATATTTCGATTCACCGTTATACGATACATATATTAGAATTAATATTACATTCATATGCTATTGCACATAATTATCTTTTCGTGAGGATTGCATGTGATACATTTCGTAATACTACTAATGTAGTCCTTTTTTTCCCGTTATTTTACATCATAAGCGTATAATTCAGAATTAATATGTTGTGCTATCGGGCAATTTATCTGTATAACTTATGCAACGTATCAACCAGATTTGTACCTAGACAGTAAATAACTTCTCTCGCTCATGAATTCAGTCCATAGAGACTTGAGAACGCGCGTTCTTCCAAACGGCGGCCTTTAAATCGAATCAAAGCAACGGCCATTATGTTCCCTGTAGACTAAATTACAAGCATCGCTCCGCCTGAATAGATGCATTCTTCCTGTAAATTAATTGCTTGCAGCGATACTAGACCGATCTTTGTCGACTCGCGTTGAATGGCGATCGCATAACGTTCTTGATGAGGTGATACTGATACCGACTTAATGATGCCTCGGATCCTCCGTATCCAAAGTCACGATGACAAAGTCCAAGTGATTAGAACATATTTATATTGTTATTTTACATCACCTTAAAGAATTAAAATTGGTTCAAATTACAATTCTAAATTTTCTGTAATTCTACACAGAAAAAAATGACTATCAAATCAACAATTCATTGTTTCATATATAAGCAAGA
>QKQZ01007456.1:0-12750 GCA_003595255.1 Solenopsis fugax | reverse complement strand
CGTCGCCGTCGCCGTCGCCGTCGCCGTGCCGCGGGAAGCCAGGAAACGTCGCCGTCGCGCTCCAAACGTAATCTCGGAGCGGCATAATCCTATTTTTACGCACGCATTGCGTTATCGATTTTCCCCGAGTATCACCGCTCTATTTCCGCTCCTCGCATTAAAATCAGTTTCGGTGGAAGATTGATTCATTACCCGCAACGGATAGGAAGGATAGCATAGAATCGCCCCGCGACGGGCTCTAATCCGATTGCGAGAATCTCAAATGGCTTCAATCAGTACCAAAGACTTCCCACGCGCGTTTGTCACATGCCGCGAACCCCAGTACGACACCGGGGTAACGGCCCGGATTGCTCTCCCCAGATTGAGAAATGTAATTTCGTGATAAAGTTGCGGAGTTCTCGATTACGTGAGGTATTACGGCATTATCGGATCCACGGAATTCTCGTATCATTCAGATGACTCGAATTTCATATGTTTCCTTAAAACACCCCTTCGATCCGAACGGTCAGCGTAACGTTACTTTTAATGCCGTCAATATTGAGATTCGCGATGTTAAAATAAATTGTATGCACGAATTACCCTTTGTTTCAATATTACGCAGCATCGATCATTATTTAATCGCATTAGGCTAATCTGATCAGCGTCCGTAACGCTATTTATAGTCATTTAATTATAACGATTTCGATGTTTAGCAGTTAATTAAGTCTTTCACGTTTCAGTAAGGATACTTAAATATCGTGTTGCTTTTCGTTGCTAATTGACAATTGATTTGTAAATCTCTGTATAGCTCTGCCTTCAGTAGTTAATTAAGCTTTTCATATTTTAGCGAATATATTTTAACATTTTCTCTGTTCTTGACTAACGACCAATTTTTATTTTTTCTCTTTCTCTCTCTCTCTTTCTTTTCTTTATTATTCTTACGAAACGTTTGCTCTCTTTCCCAAATCTCTTCTTCTTTCCGTTTTAAAATGAAACTACTTGTTGCCTTCTTTTATGAGAATTATTCATGTACCTTCTCTTATAGACTTTATTAAACAAATGTTTGCCGTATTCACCTCGGTATGAGCTTATCCTCGAGCATGCTGGGTAGATCATCACCGTCCTCGGTAAGCGCCGCAAAGAAATCCTGAAATTTGTCTGGGAAGCTGCTCGGCGGACAGACGTTCATGGGAAGGACGCGCTCGGAAACATCCGGGGAAGTTCTCTCGACGATTTCATGACGATCCGCCACCGTGGACGTTGCCATATATTCACTAGGAACCTCACAAGTTCTCATGAACCATTGGCGACGTTTCAGATTCGTCACAAACTCATTCTTCTCTCCATTCGCGCACTCCGCACGTGATTCTTCCCCAGAACTTTGACGTGATCTAGATCCGCGATGCACAGTTCCCGCACTTCACCGAGAATTTCGCGAGAGCCTTATGTAACACGGGAAAAGACGATGACTAACGTAATCTTTATTAATATAGAGCAGGTTAATTGTACGTGTACGATTCAACGTGAGATCGACACCGATCGAGTGACAAATCGCCGGTACGTTTTCGATGAAAATTTATCGATTCTGCACGTCGCGTAATAAAGATCGAAATGCAAAGCAGCCGCTTCCGCATGCAAGAGCACTCGCGCTTTCACTCTCGTTCGAGAGTTATTCGCGATGTAGTAGTAACAAGCGTGCCGGCTCCACGCTTTCGGATACGCGATCTACGGATCGAAGCACGTGCTCATCGTTCGTCGTATTTCCGCCTGACGAGCGACTCGCGCCACGAGGACGATCGAGATGGGCAACGAGGGTGCCTCTCGCCCTGACGAGCGATCGCGACCCTTTTTTCACGACGAGGACCTGGCGAAAACTGAAGCTCGCATGGTTGTTGCACGTCGTTCTGGCTCCGGCACCTTGTCGCAAGGCGCAAGCGTGGCTCACCCCAAAACTCACCGGACGGGTGGATTCGCGGTAACGTCGTAAAAGTGATCGTCTCCCTCTCGTTTCGCTCTAGCCACCGCAATCATCATGGAGTAAAGGGGCACTTTGAGGCGGCTGATAATGTCGAAACAAGAAACAAGCCCGTCACGAAAGACTTAAGACTTGGAGATTACGAAATTTATCTTCTTCGCGCAACGAAAGAAAGAAGTATGCAAATATGTGTGTGTGTGTAATGAGAAATCTTTTTAGGGAATTTTAAAACTATATCTCAACCGCGACCGCGGGGAAATGGTAGAACGATAATTTTCCAACGTTATCGAGGAGAGCGCGATAACGAAATTGCTGGAACAGCCTTCCTCGATTAGACTCGTGCTACTTCGGGTGCGTGCCACATGAATGAGAGAGGACATGAAGAGAGTAATTCGATCAACCTGGTGGAGCCCGTGGTCACGGAACGCGTGTAACGCAGTAGAAAACCTAACGATAAAATTAAGGATATATGAAGATATTCCAGAGAAGCAATTCCTGTCCAATAATAGGCGATCCAATGTAATGCAGCAAGAACGTAAATTTAAGACCAAGCGGAATAATTGGGAGAGGTAGCCAAAAGAACTCAAGTCCTCGAGCATCCTAAAAACCAATTAAAAAAGCGTTTATTTGACTCTCGCGTGTGCGCTTGTGCTCGTTAAATACTTTCGCGCCGAGGAGGATGAAGTCTTCATTTTAGCTTCTATAAATGTGCCACTCGATTTTATATTATACATACAGTGTTTAATGAGAAATTTCTCGAAGCCTGTATTACAAGTAAATGTCCGCTGTGTTTCCTTTGTGCAACACAAAGTGCAATATGCTTTGAATTGATTAAAAAGCTCATTTAATCTGAGAAGTAGAGGGAGAGAGAGGGGGGAGAGAAAAAGAGGGCGAGAGAGAGAGAGAGAGAGGTGGAGAGGGAAAAGTAATTCAAGAAGCTTCGTAACAAGGAACATTCTCCTGGTTTCAGCAAGATACTCGTTCCCATATCCTGAAGGGAATTCTCAATCCTGAAGGGAGCAAGTACTGTTCGGACTGATTACGAAGTCGACGTATACGGATATGCGTCGCGTGTAAGAGGGTGATAAACGATCTGGAATGTAAATTCACGAAATAAGAAGGTTCTTGGGGTGCGCTGATAGGAAGGACGACCTAGAGCGAAGCTGTAGGTTTGGCACAAGGGGTAGATTGAACGCGGGTAAGTTCTCTCTGGGCGTTATTACTATGTACGTCGTCTCCACTCCAACAACTATTTTTCCGAGAACTATATTTTACGAGACACGGGAGGAATCTCGCTATAACGATCTCCACGTAAGGACATCCTTACGGATTGCCTTTGACAAAAATGTCTTATTTCCAACGAGGTGACTTTTCTTTCCTTTCGACGTTGAAGTTAAGTACAAAGTCGAAGTGAGATATTAACATTTTTATAGAATCAATTTAAATGTTTCACGTGGCGTAATCCGATGCCATATGGCCTTCGGCGTGTAATCTCAGGGATTTGCGACATTGATTGTTTGCGTAATGGCGGTGCAGTACGCAGTGGCGACAAAAGGTTGTTCTCTATCCTGGCGGAAATTGTGAGAGAAATTAGATATTAGTACTTTAGTAATTAATATTATTGTGTAATATGAACGATATATGTAACATATCCCTAGGTGCTTCGTCGCTTACTCGTAGTATAGGCGAATAAATATTAATATACGGCTGCAAGGCGAACTATCCGAGCGGAAATACCAACGGTGGACAGTGTCAACATTTTCCGGATTCCGTAACGGAGCGAGTTGCGGAATTAATTAGCTTACGAGACATTGTTAACGCTACGTGTTAAACGCCTCCTACTCGTCTTGCTACGTACATGTTTTCAATACCTTGGACCACGTACTCGATATTCAGGACTATCGAAGTGATAACAGTTACGCAATACAGACCCGTAAATCGAAAACAATGACCGCAATTGCGCGGCATAATAACTGCAACGAGGTAATAAGAACTGCAACAAGATAATAACTTGTTACCGCAGCTTTCCCGGGCAAAAGAGTTTGCGTAGTTATTTCTTCTTAACTACTTTAAACGCGAGCAAATAAGATTTGTCGTTTCAACGATGAATTTTTCTTCATAAAACTTGAAGGGTTTTCCGCAGTCGGAAATCGTAGTGAGGTAAAATGGGAATTATATATGGAGATGGATCGATATGATTTGCGATATAATAAGGATTGAAACGCGTGTACTTGATTAATTAACGAAAGGTATTCACCGCAAGAGATTAAATATTTGTCCAGAGCATTTATTATTATGATTTACTACTATTATTATGATTTATATGGGGATGGAAAAAAATAAAAGCCGGGCAGGAAAAGAGAGGGAGAGAGGTCCAGGCGAGTGCGGACCGACCTTGTCTGTCTGATTCGGGAGGCTCTCCCAATCCACGGAGGGATCGATATAGCGCACGTGGAGGGCTATGAGCTTGGAAACAAAATAAAGCGCCTCGTGATAGGAGGAGCAACAGTTTCCGGGCGAAACATCGATAATACCTAGCTGTAGCAAATCGTGGCACGCGTTGTCCTAAGCCGGGGCTTGTGTCCTCCGTAACATTTTGCTTTGATTAAATCAGTCAATATAGACTAGGATATCTTAGAGGTAAATCGTCTCTTCTCCCTTCTCTGTCTCTCTCTCTCTCTCTCCCTCCCCCCCTCTCTCTCTCCACCCCAAGATCTTCCTTAATAATTTTACATAATTATAAGGCAGAATTTCAATCAGCAAATTACGTAAAATTATCCACTCGACACTATACCGCTAAATTAGAGCAAAGTGGAAGAGAACGTGGAGGCGGTTGTTTCTCGTATTCTCGAAGGGAATTAAATCCAATCCTCGTGAATTTTCAAGGAGAAAAGGCGAAGGCGCGATCTTTCTCGAAGTATCTCTCTCGAAGTGTCAAAGCTTATAGTATCGACATGCGGATTATATTACCGGGATGTTAAATTATGATACAAATCGGTGCGCGCACCTTGGGAGAGATCGTTTCGCCTCTGCCTGCCTGTCTTACTCGTTGCTTTTATCTTTAACACAACACGACCTTCGCTTATCAACTTCGTCCACGAAACCTTTGAAGTTCGAAACGCGGAATTTCCTCTACGAAGCCGAAGTTCAACCCCTCCTGCTCCTTCCTACCCCTGCTTCTCTTTAATTAATTGCCTCTAGAGGGATGACGATGATGCGATATGGAACGTCCGATAGAGTACCAGAGTTATTTTTAATCCAATTAGTTCGCTGATTTCTTCCTTCCTCATACAGAACCTCAGCCTCGTATAGGACCATCTCCGCGTGCGAAAAGAATATAAAAGTTAATCCTTGATGCTCTGAATCACCCATCAAAGTGGCTGTCTTTCCCTCTTTCTCTCTCTCTCTCTCTTTTCTCATTCGTTACTGGAAAACCTCAAAGTCCATGGTAACTCGTTCATTGCAACTCGGTTTGCAACCATCTGCCATGACGCACGATGACATATCGTACATACATCGTCAGTGCAATCCGTGAACGCGTAATACGTACGCACGGTCGAGCAGGCGACAAGCGCGTCATTCGGTTCGGTGATTGGTAGATCGATAGGACTCTTGATTGTACCTGGTGGCTGGTCGTAACCACTCTTGTCGTCTCCGTAATGTCAGCAGCCCCTGGAGTCCCTGAAGAGTGATAAATAAAGGACCGGCAAGGTACGGGGACTCTTATTCACAGACCGGTGACCCTTTCGAGAGTTTGCCGAGGCGAAAGGAGAATTAGCTTTCCGGCCGCGTGAAACAATACGCTGGCCTATCTTCGCTGTTTATACAAGCTTCTTCTTCTCCCTCTTTACTTTTTTCTGTTTTTTTCTTTTTTTTTCCTTTTTTACGAGGCAGCAACAAAAAGCGTCAGCAATGCATTGTCAACGATGCAGATAAAGCGCGACCCCCGCGGTTTTGCATGAGAGGGAAAGTAGCTCGAGAGTGTTTCTGATTAAGAATCACGTACATAACATCGACGTGGAAACCATTTAGTCCACTGCATTTAGTCGAGACGTAGAGACGAGGATGGACATAGGTAATAATGTCGTGCATCGACGACCGATTCCGAAATTTGATTGATGCGGTCGTTCATCCTGTACTAAACAAGTATCACGCTCAATTCGAATCTCTGTTCGTGTATATGGATCTCGATGACGGGGTAACGCGAGACTCGAGCAAAGAATGAACCTTGTGGTAACGTACCTGTCGCGGGATTAGACGTGACGAATCGGGACGAATCGGGATGAATCGGGACGAAGCGGATACGGATGTTTGCGAATTTATCAAGGGTGGCATGTGGAAAAAAAGGGACCGGACCTAATCCGAAATACGCAATATATGTCGGACACGGGTTCGGGATATCAAGATATATCGCACGGTTACATTCTCCATTGAATCGCGATGAATGAAAAATTTCCCCTGTGACGTGCATCGTGAATATCTTTCCACGAAAACGGCCTCGCGAATTGAATTTCGACCGATTACCAAAGGAGAAAGCTTTGTGAAGCCGACGTCCGGCGAGAACACAGAGGGATGGCTTGTCTCGTAAGAGTCGAGAAAGCTTTTGAGATATTTCGCTGCGGATGACGACGACGACGGCGGCGACTGAGACCAAGGCCGAATCGACGACGCCCACATATAAAAATGCGGGATAATAAAAGGGAAAAAAAAGGTAAAAGAAAAGAGAGAGGCAATGAAACAGTCGGGTTAAATGCCGTTGTTACACCACCCACGTTCCGAGCGTACAATAAAAGTTTATTCACGCGGCCTTCCGACCCGTGCCATCCCTCGATAAATCCCGACTTTTAAAGTGGCAAACGGATTTGAATAGGATTTAAAATTGTTGCAAGTACAGCCCTTACGATGGCCGGGGACAGATCCTCCAACGCGTGTGTACACACATTCCACGGACGCGCGGAAATTCGCGTAAATCCGCGGTGAGCGCGGCCGCGCACGAACGAGATTAAATCCTCTCATTTACGAAGCTCGTTTCCATAATCGTGCGTCAGATCAAGGATAGGTACGTTAATAAATTAGTTTCCCAACGCGAAACTCCCTCCCACGAAATCACAATTAAGCTCTCCTCTCTCATCAATTTTGTTTTGCTAAATTATATTATATGAAAGTTAAGTTTCGAATCTTTCATTTTTCTCAAATGACGCAACTCAAAAGACAGAACGGAATTTTCGTGCGATCAAATTTATATACCTTCCACAAGGCGCACTATAATAAATTTCAGATTTTCTAAGGCTTGATCGAAAAAGAGAGATCACGAGGAATTGGCCATTGAAAATTGTTTCCTGACGGTGGCATTGGTGGCAAATGAAATTCTCGTGTGTGCGCGAAGCTGCGGTGTCCGCGCGTAAAGAAGTCGACATTGCGAAGGAAACCACCACGAAAAGTCACTGTGTCTGCTGCAGACTGGAACGCAAAGTTTTAATTAACTGCGATCGATAATTAAGCACGTACATACACGAACACACGCATAGCCTTGAAGCAATCGCGAATTGTTACGTGCCACGTCTTTACATCCAAAATTTTGGATATTTTCCTGATCGCTCCTTAAGTGTTACTCTCATTGTCAGTGGTGCGATGTGAATTCCAACATAATTTCGATTTATAAAAATCACAGAAAATTGCAGTCTCTGCTTATTCATAGTCGGGTATCTACAAACGTTCTCCAAATTCCTCCTCTTCTCTCCTCTTTGTTACTTTCTCATCAAGAAACGTAACAAATCAACCCTTCCGTTATCATAATTATTTTAAGAAACATACTCGCAACCCATCTTCTATTTACAAAAAAAATGTTCCATAGATCGACATCACCGTGTCAATTGTTTTGAAATAAAGTTCAATGAATAAACAATAAACAATGCTATTTATTTTTGAAGTATTGCGTCGTTGTTTTTTTTTATTTTTTATTTTTTTAGTAAAATGCACGTGTAGGAAGAATCTAGCTTTTCCAGAGAAGCGATCAGTGATTTGTTGACGAGAAACGATCTTGTTAGTACATCGAAGAAAAAGCCTATTGATATGTAATTGGTCCTCGTGAATGACCCGTGATCGCTAAGTGGGCCGATCGCATTTCTTTGCAACGATCATCACGCGAATCAATTATTTTCGATACATTCATGAAGCGGTAATAACGCGAACGTTATATGTCAAAGGGACATATTTGGTATTGTGTATGCAAAAATACCCTCTGCAGCCTTTTCGCATTGCGCGCGAGAGGTATTCAATTCGTTACAAACTCGTTACAGATATTTCCGATATTTGTTTGATGATGCACTCAAAAGGGCGGTAACGCGAATGGAAATTAATAATGTTTATACATCTATTGGTCGCCGCGGGCGTGGAACGATGAAATAGATTTTCGCGTCCCGAATGTAACTGGTCGTCGCGTCTTGGTATGACGAGCGTCGCGGAGCGTATGGATTAGAAAACGTTCTAAATTTTTGACATCATTAATTTAATGTCGTAAAGGTGACCAAAAATGGTTGAGACTGTACGAACGATCGATAATGCTTATCGCAGTTTCCATGGATACATCAGTCACAAAACTGAACTGTCCGATGGACGCTTCTGTTTAATAGCGCATATTGCGTAAACGTCCTCCATGTAGACTTATTCTGTAACTGTTAATGACAGTTTGGTATCGTTACAGTGTGTCGTTGCGCAGATATTACGTATGGTAAAAAAGCTGCAACGACACACTGCAACGATATCGAACATTAAGAGTTATAGAATAGGTCTATTGTAATTGAAATTACAGAGATAAAAATGCTTGTCGTTGAGGATGGATCTAGATCGAGCGAGTGAGCGAACGCGAATGGACACTGTAACGAGGACCATCGCACAGTGTCGATGGAAACGTCGGAATTAATGGACATGACATTTTTTTCATGGTAGAAACTCGATATTCGTCTCTTCCATGCATTTTAAGACGTAATTAATTATGAATAAATAATATTGAATAATATTTTCTAAAAATTTAATTCAATTAGCTTATTTGAAATAATTCTCAATTATGTCATAAATATGGTGTGATATATCACCGCAATAAAATATTATATAAAGAGACATATCTCGTGAATCTCGACACTTTCGAGCATTCAATCTTCACAGATTAATATTTAAAATAAGAATTTCATGGAATGATACTCACAAACTTGAATTATTTGATCAAATGCGGTCAATTTTTTATAGGGTTCGAAAAATTTACGATTATAGAAGATATTTGCTGGAATAGAGAAAACACATAGGTAATACATAGGATAATATATTTTTTTAAGAGGATTGAGGGAGAGATGGTGAAGTAGCCCCTCGAAACTGAACACATATTTCGCAGTTTTTCATAATTTTGAACAGTTTCTGAAATATGTATAGGGGGTTGGGGATAGACTTTCATCAACAATTTTGAAATTATAACATTGTTAATATTTAAGTGACGTTTGACATTGTTAATATGTATAGCATTATTAATATTTAAGTGATGTTTAAATGATGAAAAAAGCAAAAAATATATTAATCGATTCAAAGAATTTTGATTTGATCATTATACAATACGTTTTTCGTGGAAAACGTTAAATAATAGAAAAATCATGATCTCATTTTTTAGCCCATGTTCACTGATTTGATTGTTTCGATCTTTGCCATATCGCAAGGCAAATCGTTCGCACTTGTTCCATTTGCCTAATCTGCAGCTTAAGAGACGCGCAATTCGAGATTCGCACGGGAATCGTTCGTCCTCCGCGTGCGCAAGATATCAGCGAATGCTCGATCGATCGCGGCGGACTGGCACAGAGCGGTGCGTATCATTTCACACGTACGCACTATTTGCGTATCCATTATCGGAATATTATCGAGAACAAACCCCACCAGAATACGGGAAAACTCGTATCGCAGCAGGATTTCGATGATATTTCAGTGTAACGGCCGCTGCGCGGAATCTTTAAGCATTTCTCGACGGATGTATCGAGTCGCGCGCGCGATCGAAGCTGAATTTTGGCTCGAGCGAAACGGAGTTTATTATTGTCGGAGAGTTTCAACAAACTGGATACCATCGACCATCGCGGACGTTAACGCAGCCACTTAATGGGAGCTAACAATTTGCACTTCAAAGGCGTTTCTCGTTTGTCGTAACTCACGAGAGTTTATCGGTGCTGTTGGGCGTCGAGCGCGCATTAAGTGAGATGGTCTGACATCGTGGCTGCATTTCGAGCCAATTTAGAGGTAGACCCGAATAGGTCAGACACGTCCGATCTCAATGAAGCTAAGCTGCACCACTCGCTGACTCGCTAATCACATTTAAAGTACGATCTGAGTTGATAAGAGCAAACATGTTCCTCGAACAAACTCCCACGATTTTCAAATAAAATTGCCGTGTTTAATTGGCGCGTCGTGTTAAAATATCGAATGGCAGAGAGATAAAGTAGTTTGCGAAACATTTAAAAGCTTTCGCACGCGCGATTTAGAGGATACGTGACCTTTCATTCGCGTTTTTCCCTTTTTCCGCGGGGAACGAGCGTCGATAACACTTTGAGATGGAAATTGCATTTGCGGTGTGAATACCTCTCTCGTTGAAATTCGTTTAAAGAGCCCCATATTTCGGCAGCCGCGCGATTCGTCCGCGTAAATTGACGATTTAACACGTTATAATTGCTAACCATTAATTTCATTTCGCGAAACAATTTGTGTATTTTATATCAGTTTGGAGCTTGTAAATTTTTAAAATTGTTTGCGAAAGATTATATAGGCGAAAGATTATATTGCGAAGGATTATATTATATTATCCCTTCCGAGAAAAGTGAGTGTCTCGGTGAAAGTCACTCGGGGAGTAGTCACTTCGCGCTTCGACGGAAATATTAATCGATAAGTTTCGCCAAAGTTTCTGGCGCGGCGGCAACCCAGCTGCCCTCCATAATTCCCTTCATCGTGTTTTGATGTTCGTTAAGCCTCGATTCAATCGGGACTAGTAGGACTCGAAAAATCGAATCTAACGGTAATACCAAGCTTTCCGCTAACTTACAGAGCTAAAAATATTCTCTAGAATAAAGTAAAGATCCTGCCGGTTCCCGCGCGGTGAAAATGGGTCGAGAACTCTCATCGTGAGTGCACCAACACGAGACATTTGGTGCGATGAAATTCGCGTATCCGAACATCACCGACATATACAACATGATCGTGCTATGCAAACGGTGAGTACTCATGGTAAAAGTTGTAAGCCGCGATGACTGTTGCATACCACGGGCAGCGATGCGCTCGCTCTAACTCTAAAGTATCCGAGACTGACGACGATTGATTCCAGAACGAGGTCCTCGAAATACCCCGGCCGGTACAATTACGGGCTGTGGACGATCGAGCCGAGTATCTTGAGCATTATCGGATATACCGTGGTCATTCCCGTAGTTTCCGCACTCGGAATAATCGGAAATTCTCTGATCCTCATAGTCCACTTCAAAGCGAAGACATACCTGAAAGCGTCGACGTACACATATTTAGCAGGTCGGTGGAGATGCCGGAATCAGCTATGAATTAATGTGGAATTCACTCGCGCTCGCCGGATTTATTAATGTTGTACGCTGACAGAGAGAATCTCTCGTAATCGCCCTTGATGACAATTATGCGTCGCTGAACTGATCGCTAGTGAAGATTTTCGGATATTCGGAGTAGTTCGATACGTTCAATTTTTAAATATTCCAAGTAATATTAATTATATCAATATATTAATCAAGATTTTTCTCACGTATTACACAGTGCTCGCGACCTCGGATCTGATTACCTGCATCTTGCTCGTCTTCTCCAGTCTGGCCCGGGGCATTTTCCGTTGCTACAAAGGATGGCTGGAATTCGACGCGTTCGTTCACTTTCCGCTCGGCTCCATTACGTCAAACATCACAGTCTGGGCTGCATTAGGTGTGAGCGTTGATAGACTGATAATAGTCTGCAGGTAAAGATCTGTGTGTGTTAAATTCTCAGGTAAAAATATGAAATATATGCGTTTGCTAGCAAATATGATTTGTCGTGAGTTTCTCGTCATTAGTATTATTTTTTCCTTCTTTTTTTCCTTTCTTCTCTTCATCTTCATCTTTTTTTCTGTATTTTAAAATTCCTTCCTTCTCCTTTCATTTTTCATTATTTTATTTCTTTTCTTTTTCATATCCAACGTTTTATAATATCTATCCGTCTGTTACATGTGATTTTTCCTGAAAGACAGAAAAGAAAATAATATTTTATTAAATAAATTTTTATTTCTATATAAAAATTTCAAAATATTACATCTAATCCAGCCCTCCTATTTTCTTTTTCTTTCATTCTTCATTTTAAACTCTTTTTTTCTTTGTTTTTCCTTCTTTTAAAATTTTTTCTTTTATAACTTTTTTTTATACAAATAAATTTTTAACTTAAGTAAAAGTTAATAAATTAAAGTTCATGTGTTTCAAAAACAACTAATTAAAGTTAAAAATTAAATCGTTTAAAATTAACTAAGTTAAGTTAAAAGTTATTAATTTTATTATTTAACTAATTAATTTTATTATCTTTTAATTACCCAACCCTGTAAATGAGTTACGAGAGTTTATAATGCGCAGCATTATAATTACGAACACCAGCAGTGTAGCGGTAGCGGTAGAGGTGCAGCGAAGACGGTCGAGAGGCCCCTGTTTAGGAAGAGAGTGGGGAGGCGGTCGAGACAGCGGTGTGGCGCCTGACCTTGCGCGGTCAATAACCCGTCGGCCGACGGCGTGCACGTGCGCCTC
>QKQZ01007454.1:0-17219 GCA_003595255.1 Solenopsis fugax | reverse complement strand
AATTTATTATTATTTTAATAAATATTTATTATAATAATAAAATAAAATCGTCATAATGGCATCAAATATCTTTTATATTTCTTCAGGAAGAGATCGCACTTTCGTAATGCGCTTCTTATAATGGTCCGATATTAATTTGTGAGTTATGCCTTTCGTTGATTCTTCCGCCGCTGCAATCACAGTCGACAGCGGCAAAATTTACGGGCGCAATTAAAACTCCCACGGTGCAGTTGCATCATCAAAACAAAACGACGATTAAAAAGTCCCATCCCGACGACTCTGTTCTACTTCGGGCCGAGCGTATTAATAATCTTCCCCGACGCGCGTCGCGACGGAAAGTAAACATCTTTTGATGAACGGACCGCGGAGCGGATAAATCCCGTGCTAATACCGCGTTAATGAAAAGGTCGTTATCAAACGGGCGAGATGTGGGTCAGGCTTCGAGAGGTAAAATGCTATTAACATTATCGCGAAGTGCTTATTGAGGACGCGCGCCGTGGCCGTGGCGTCGAAACTGACAACGTGATCTCTCGTTGCGCATTCGTGAAGATCTCGTCGGGAAATCGGCGTAAAAGTGCGCGTGAAAATTGATACTGAGACGACAAGGGTTTCGTTAAATCGAGAATAGTCACCTTTTTTTTTTGTGTCAACATCTGTAATTTATTCGAGATCGTTATGTATGCACTGACAAAAGAGTCTTGTTGCATTAATTAAAAATCTGGTAAATTCTCTATAAGCTCTACAATATTATTTAATATTAATAGAAAGTGGTTCACTCCTGATAATATTATAAGCATATTATATGAGAAGGAAATAAAATATTGTTTATTTCAATACTTTAAATTATCCGGAATATTACAACTTTTAAATGTAATAATTATAAAGTTTATGAATATTTTGTGCATAATAATTCACATTAATTTTTGAACAAAAATAATATATTCGTAGAACATTTTTATAATATTCCACGAATATTGAAATAATATACCACGAATATTATACACTACCGCTCATTAATTTCAATACACAAGAGTATATTGTACGTCATCAAGAGAAATCTTGTATAAGTGAGAAATTTTACGCAAACTATGCCCTGCATTTCTTAAAGCAACTACGGCAGATCGTTTTTCGATTAATAACTCCTTGAGAGCCATTTCCGAGACCACAAGTTTTCACAGTATCACAATACAAGGCGAATACCAAAGTTCTTTTACTGTGTACATGTTGACGAATCGATTTCAAAATAACATTGGGCAGTATATCTGATATTACTACGAGAGCACCTTGTGACTTTGCGCAGGTATTTTGTTTATTTCCAGGGATCAGATACTAACCAACTGTTAATCCAGTTTTTTCAAAAAGTGAAGTTTTTAATAATTTTTTAATAAATAATGTATAAATACGATGCATGCAAGTATTGAAAGTGTTCATAATAGTAAGTAGAGTATTTATTTCAGTGTAAAACACACGTATCACGTTCATCTTTTCCCAATACACTCCTAGATCAGAGAAATCAATTGATCTGGGAGTGTATGGAAATTAATGAGTGGTAGTATATAAAGCGAACATATAACATTAATACAATATTTCTATAATTAAAAAATATTGTATTCTCGGTATAATATTTTAATATTTATATAGAGGAGAAGAGGGTATTATGGCTATTGTGGACATTATGGCTACCACCATTATCTCCAGTGGTGGTAGCCATAATATCTACAGTAGCCATAATACCCTCTTCTCCTCTAATATTCTAAGAATATTGTAGCGCTTATGGTTCAACCAGTACGCCTGTTCAAAAACAAAAGAATCAGTAATCTGGTAGGAATTATCGAATTATAGTAAAGCCTATCAAACGTTCTAATTATAAAATCTCCAATCCTATTATAATAACCAGAAATTCTGTTTATTCTCATCAAAATACACTCAATCAAATGTCTTGTTGATATGAAATCATTTTTCTCAATGTATAAATTTATACTTAATATTATTTTTGAAAAGGTAAGGAAAAATGAAAAAGAAAGGTATGAATTCTCGATCAGCAACGGAAACTACAAAGTTTTATTTTTTCACTGCTGAGGTGTAAAAACACCCCAGATGACCATTCTCGGATTAAACGCATTTCGCCAAAAGCGTTTATTAATCTAGGGACAGGAATCTGATTATTCGGAATAGAACGTGTGCGCGACACACATGTCAGTTTCATAATCATCTATGCGTCAACGCTACGACGTAATCCTCGACAAGACGCCGCTCGCGTGTAATTCACATCTCGGAAAGATCGGTATCGCGATACCGGCAGCAAAATGCGGTGCCAGGCGTCCGCGATTTGCCGATAGTCATCAGCTGGCACGCATTAACGAGTATCTCGCGACAATAATTGAACGATTATCTCGTTGTTACGATCGCGATAACGCGGGAACAATCCGTTATACGTATTAGTGAGATTTCAATGTCGCGGAAACTGATCATGACCGAAGTGTAACGGTAAATATGGACTTTTGCCAATTATTGAAGGAACTTTGACTTGGAACTTTTTTGTGGCCGTGGTATAGATTTTTGCTTACAATGAAATCGAAGACGGAACATATAGATGTAGATTGTCATCGCTATATTTACTTACTACGTATGCAGCGCTGGCATTTGATTGTCGATCATGACGATCATGGTTTATATTTTAAACACGAAGAAAAATATTATTCATATGCTAAGAGAGCGATTATCCGATTTTTAGTTTTACTTTTATAAATGACGGTTATCTTTACGAAGAATATTTTCTTGATAATAGTCTTAAAATATACTCGTCATTTACTCGAAACAAGTATACCATAATAATATTTACTTAAAACGAACTTTGGGTACGCACGGAAAAATACTGCACGGAAAGTGTGCATTGTAAATTACTTGAATTATATAAATAGCGGAGTAGTATTAGCTTCAATAAAATTCTAAAAGACTGTTGAGAAAATAAATCGTTAAAGAAAAATTATGTATATCATTTTATTTTATTTTTACATTTTTTATTCAAGCACATGTGCGCATATCCTATTATAATAACCAGAAATTCTGTTTATTCTCATCAAAATACACTCAATCAAATGTCTTGTTGATATGAAATCATTTTTCTCAATGTATAAATTTATACTTAATATTATTTTTAAAAAGGTAAGGAAAAATGAAAAAGAAAACATACAATATTCCTAGAATATTATACGAATATTATTAAAAATTAAAATAATATTAAAATAATATTCAGAGAATATTATTTAATATTTTTAATATTATTTTAATACTATGGGAATATTGTGTTAATGTTATATGTCCGTTTCTACATAATATATGTGGTACAGTACTTCATAATATCTATGAAATATTATAAAAATGTTTTACAAATATTATTTTTGTCCAAAAAATTAATGTGAATTATTATGCATAAAATATTCATAAACTTTATAACTGTTACATTTAAAAGTTATAATATTCCCAACAATTAAAAATATTGAAGTAAAAATAATATTATTAATTTATTTCTTCATATAATATTATCAGGAGTGAACATATAATCATTTTTTATTAATATTTCAGGAATATTATTTAATATAAAAATAATATTACGCGCTTATAGGGTAGAGACGTCGTAAAAGAAGAAAAATAATTTTCATTTCGCATATCGGTGAGATGCACATGCTAACAGTTAATAAAGCTGAGAAGCGTTTATCTATATAGCTAAGCCATCATCATAAACACGCAGATTGCACTGACACAGGTCGCGAGATCGATATACTTCATTGCAGTAAATTAACCACGAACGCGTTTATTACGACTTACCGTTATCATAGGCGCCGCCATTGAACGGTTGTTAGGGAATGGCTATTAATCGCGTCTAATAAATCAGTTTACGATGTTAGAGAGGCGTTGATAAATGTTCGTGCAAGACGAGATGCGTGTCAGACACGTAAACACGCTTTCGAGATTTAATTTTGTGTTCTCTAAAATTGCGCCCAATAACTTTGAATTTTAATATGCTTTTTAATATGTTAGTGAAAATTCGTATCAGGTTTAATTGTTATAATAATTAAATTTAGCGTCATCTCGATCTCGAAGTTTCCGGGACAAGCGAGAAAATCTCTGACGATGATCAATTCGTCGAAATCAACAAAATGACGTGTACATCGCGTAAGTCACAAGCTATTCCGGAATGAATGCTTTCCCGAGGTATGTGAACGCAAACAACCTATAATACCATGGAATTTGGGGCAGCAGCGCGCATCCATCCTGTCCTTCTGCCTGTGATATGACGTATACACTATTTTTAGTATTAACAATTTGTAGGGCCGCGAATAACCGCGGCGCGCCGCACGGTAAACACACTTTAAAAAAAGCGGGAGTGAAATTTATTTTACAACGCTAAAAGGAGGAGCGAGCGAAAGAAAATCCAACGGGTCGCTTATATAAAGCCTAAAATGTATGAAAAAGAAAACAATCGCGCGACTAATAATAAAATGAATTAATAGTAACTTGATTTTTGCCGAAAACTTTAAATCATTGAAAGTATCTACGTGCAGAGAATTTTATATAAAGTCAAATAAAAGGATGCCACATATCTCGGTTATATATCTTGATATTTAATAATATTTTCATACCAATTATTAAATATAGTTTTCAGTTATATAGACTGTGTGCTTATTACTTTCTTTTTCAATAAGTTCTTTACAGTTTTTTAAGATTCTTATAGCGCCATTATTAAAATTTGATGATCCCTATAAACGCTACAATATTCCTAGAATATTATACTAAAAATTAAAATAATATTCCAAGAATATTATTCAATATTATTTTAATATTATGAGAATATTATATTAATGTTATATGTCCGTTTTTAATAATATTCATAGTATATTATTTCAGTATCCGTAGAATATTATGAAAATACTCTGTGAATATTATTTTTGTTCAAAAATTAATGTAAATTATTATGCATAAAATATTCATAAACTTTAGAATTATTACATTTAAAAGTTATTCCCGATAATTTAAAATATTGAAATAAATATTTATTTCTCATATAATATTTATATAAAATATTAGGAGTGGACATATAAACACTTTTTATTAATATTAATTAATATTTCAGGAATATTATTTAATATTAAATAATATTGTAGCGCTTTTATAGGGATCCAGTATACGATTAGTTCAAGTCCAACATATTGGCATGCAATCTAAATAAAATAGATTTAATAATTGATATAAAATATTATTAGAGGAGAAGAGGGTATTATGGCTACTGTGGATATTATGGCTACCACAATTATCTCCAATGGTGGCAGCCATAATGTCCACAGTAGCCATAATACCCTCTTCTTCTCTAAGCATCAAGATCTACTTCGACTGAGATATAGTCTCCTCTTATTTCTTATATTAATCACACATCAGTGTAATATTCAACTAATTATAAAAAATAAACTTATATAGAATAAAATAAAATAATATTTTTTAAAGACTCATGAATGTTCCTTGAAGATGGATGCCGTAATGTTACGTTAATTCGTAGAATTACAATAGAGAGTTCGAAACTGAGACGGATTGGTGATAACGTCACGGTAAATCCTTCAATCAAAAAAACGGTGACAGACAGAATTGCGCGAGGCGCACAATATGGGTTGTAAAATATCCGCGTGAAAATCGCCAAGCGCGGGATTTCATGCGTGTCACATGCGTGGCATTTATCGTCGTTCCTTGTTCAACGAGAGACACAGGTAGCGTACATACATACATCGGCTGGCACACGTCTCGACGTTGACGCAAGAGGTCGAGCTTTCGAGCGACCGCTCGCGTCCGATCGCGCGTCGCTCGCGCCGCGCGGTTCGGATTCTCTCTATTTGAGAGCGATGACCATTCGCGTGGGTTGAAAGCTCTCATGCAGAAACGCGGCTCCTTTAACGAAGCGCCGCTACGCTGCAAAGCCAATAATAGCGCCCGTTCCGCTGGCAATAATTGCTTCGTCGGCCTATAAATCTCGATTGCTTTTTGTATGTCGCGCGCGTCACGATGCGCGTCCGATGGAAAAAAGAACTGTCCGAGAGAGAGAACGATTTTTTTTCTCCAGAAGGGAGATCGGGGATGTGAGTATCACCGATGACCGCGTTGATCCGAGCCAACCGGGCGCTATACAGTTGCTATTTACTTTGAGCTTATACCACGTCAAGAACTGGCACAAAGAAAAGATGTGCGGCTTCGCACAACATCGCTATAAAAAAAGAAATACAAAGATGCGAATCGTAGGAGGATCTTTCCGATACGTTCTTCCCCGTATATATGCTTTTCGTAAGGCCCATAAAAATAAGCAGAGGCAGAATATAAAGCAGAGGCTCTATACGTCGGCATGTTTATTTTTCCAATATCCGGCAGAGCGGAATGCCCGAACGCATTCAGAAATATACCTACACGAAAGAACCCCGGGTCCGTGCTCACTTTAATCTCTTCCTTCGGGACGAACGCGATTCTCTCGAAATATATTCCTGTAATCCGTGTAGAAATAAATGCAGCCGCGAGCCTCATCTGATTAAAAAAGAAAATTTACATTACCTACACATAGAATAATGTCATTTTTCTGTTAAAAAAAGCGATTACTCAATTTTTAGTTTTCTTCTTTTAAGTAACAGTTACCTTTGAAAAGAATATTTTTTTAACAATAATCTTAAAACACATTCAATTACTTGAAACATGTAATATTTACTTAAAATAAATTTCTGTGTACACACAGAAAAATATGTATTTGAATTAAGTAAATATTATTTATTTCAAATATTTCATAAGCTCATACATATATCCGCAAGTTCACTATAAGCATCAAATTTATTCATAGTATATTCTGAATTATAGTAATTTATTACTTCAATCAAAAGAATATTAAATTAAAATAAAATTCAATTTGCTTTTTTATTCTGATTTTTCTTCGATATATAATTTTATAATATTCTTCGAAAAAGTATAAATTTTTCTTTCAGTATATGATAATGAAATTTTTTTTAATTTGTGATGAGTATATTTTAAGATAAATTATCAAGAAAACATTATTTGTTAAAGATAATCATTACTTGCAAGAAATAAGGTAAATTGAGTAAACGCTTTTCTTAATAACAGAATTGATATTTTCTGTTTGTAGAAATAAAGTAGAGAAAAAATTACATATTAATAATAGGAGAATACAGATCGATATGTGAAAATACAAATAAATAAAGATGATTATGAATTAATTTTCTCAAATTTTTGCTAAATTAAATAAGGTTAGAAAGGCTGAAAAATAGGAGTGTTAATGCGTAACTTTTTCCGCGCAAGGCTGCGTCCAAGTCTCCTATTTGCGAAAGAGGATGCGTGAAAGTTTACGCGTGTTGGTTCAGAACACGTTGACGTGCTGCATTGATATCGTGTTATGTCATTGTCGTTTAGCCACGCGCTGCTTAATAATCAGCCTGCTGCCAGGAATTACAAAATGCGCTCTGCCTTATGAATGTATGCAAACATCGCCGGTTTGTTTTGCATAGGCGAACGCACGCCGATAGAAATTTCGAAATTTGGCTCCCTCGACGCAATTTAGCTCTGACTCGTTCCACATTATATACTGTTAAATTCGTAGTGCATTTATACTCAATTTGGGTTATTTTTAATTATCCTTATAAGTCGCCATTGCCTCTACTTACATCGTTAATTTAACTAATACAATGGAGTTAAACAATTTAACTTAAGAAATATCAAATTTAGTTTACTAGATATATAAATTAATATGTAATATATATCACCGAGGCCTCAGTGGTCGAAGTGGTAAGATGCTCGGACCGGAGATTCGGGAGGTTCCAGGTTCGAACTCTGGCTGAGGTGATATTTTTCGCAATAAATTCTTTACAGTTTTTTCAGGGGGGGGGGAAGAGTTATAATATCTACATGCAAGTCAGCATCAATCATTATTAAATTAATTTTAATTTAATAATAACGTGATATTACTCATTCGGATTTGACTTAGGGCTGGGTTATGTCTGAAAAGTAATCAGCGCGCAGTTTCGTTAAATTTGAATGGGTTTATAAAATCACACAAACAAACATAGCACGAAGATCTAGCTACGACCGTGAAAGGCTTTTCTTATTTAATTTGTATTAATATGTACTCTGTTTATTTTAAAATTAAGAAATTCAATTACAGAATTAGGTTGATTAGATGAGGTTGTGTGTTACTTTTAACTACATAATTTGTGTTATAATAAAATAATAAATTTCGGCACGTATGAAAGTTAAAAATAACACAATTTTATTTAATTCAATAAATTGGTTTAAATTTGATTCTTTAATGTTTAACAATTTAGCTTCCTGAATCTTATTTCGATAAAATTTTCAGTTGCAGCTTCTTCGACAAATGCGAAAAATAGGATGAAACAAATGTGATAAGAGAAAATTATGAAATAAATATGTAGCGTATAGAAGCTTCGAGTATTAAATTCCAAGAATCCGAAAGGGAGCCAGAGACCGATACAAGTTTCCCATAGAAATCTGCATACTCGTCTGGCGAACGGTCGACCCTTCTTTCCGGGGAAAGAGAGGACTCGCGAGTTAAGAGTATAATAATTCGAAGGACAATCGGGGACGGTTGACGTACAATCCACAAGTATGCTAGTGCGTAACCAAGCAGTATATCAGTCGCGGATGAATCATACAGCCGATTCGATGACGGGCGGATGCGCGCTGTGGGAGTAAAAAAAAAAAACAGGAAAAACCACGCGACTCGCGGAAGAGTGACATCCCTTGACTACTTCCTGGAGAAATATCATTCGGTGAAAGACGCAATTAATTCATTTCTATCCGATGGCGTGGCGCGAATGAGTTGACGCGATGCTAGTGGAATTTAATCTATAATTATGATGTAAAGACCATGCTCTGGCCGCGGCTAATCGGAGACGCGCGTTGCATTTAATCAGGGAGGCTGCGTCACTCGTACCGCGCCACGCGCGGCAGAAGCCGCGCTGATCTCACTCGTCATCATTGCCGTTCCGGCATCGATCAAGGAGTATCGTTACGTCGTAAGCGATACAAGCGTGATGAATGAAAACTCCACGATTTTTCTCATCGCATATTTTATGCGGTATCGCAGAGATAATCCGTTTAACACATTGACTGCCACTGTACAATTAGATAACTTCGTCCCTGGCGGGGACATACTGGAGATTATATTGGAGTGTTTTAATATGTTAATAATTATTATTAATTATTAATTTTTAATTACGTCATATTTTATTACTTTATTTTTTAAAACTCATAAAATTTTTATTTCCCCCGTTCACGCAAAATTAGTGAACAGCTGGTACCCATGTAGGTTGCCAATTACGCCAATTGATCGTATTCGGCAGTCAACCTGATAACTATTTACAATTTACACAAACAAAAAGAAGTTTTTTAGATTGCTTGAAAAGATATCTTGCTATGATAATCTTCTCTTAATATATTTGCCTGCATTTTTTCGAAAAGTTTCGAAAAGATATTTTTTAGCGATATTTTTTTGACATCTGAAAGATATCTTAGGCAGTATTTTGCGCTATCGTTTAGATATCTGGAGATGTCTTGAAGATGTTTTAAAAATGTAAAAGACATCTTATGCGAAATGTCTTAAAAATATATTTTGTGATGTCTTTCAGATGTTTATAGATATCTTTCAGAAATTCTACAAAATTCTTTGACGAAATCTTTTTAGACCACTTCTAGCAGTAACTTGAAGATGTTTATATCTTTAATAAGATATCTTTGAGATATCTACAGACCTCGATGTTTTCTGAGATGGAATTAAGTTGTAATGGAGGAACCTCTCTTCTTTAAATTCGACCGAGTTGAATTCGAAAACTCGGTCACGATAATAAAGCGCGGCGATAAAGGTTGCATAGCTTTCCGTCGACGGTATTCATCGAGCAATCTCGAATCTGACGTCACGCAAAACACGATTAATCGATACCGGTGGTACGTTCTTCCACTTTTGACGTAAAGGCACCCGTGCTGTCAATGATGTTGCGAGTCTTTTCATTGATGAATCTTTTCACATTTTTCTACGTATCTTAACTCTACGAAATATTGATCCAATATTGAAAAATAATGTAAACCCAATATTATATATTATATATTGGGTCTACATTATTTTGCAATATTATATATTGGATATAAATTTATTTTCAATATTGGTCCAATATTAAAAGGTGGATATCTACTCTTATTTAACCAATATTGGAGTTGCAATATTGGTTTAATAACATTGGTGCAATAAAAAATAAACACGATACTGTATATGGTTTCATTTATAAGCAATATTCGCAGTAGATTGGGAAACCTTGGCTAATGCATTTCCAATGTAAGCACAATATCGTGCAATTATTGACTCGTAACAATAGCAGCACATTAAAGTTTCTTTTATAACCAATATTCGCATTAGATTGGGAAACCTTGGCCAATGTATTTCCAATATAAATCCAATATTGTATAATATATTAATTGGCGTGCAATATTACTAATACAGGTGCAATTAATTCTATGACCAATACTGGCTTTCATTGGGAATTATTGGCCAATGCACTCCCAACATAACCAATGTTTCGCTAATGTAAATCAATATAAAGCCAACGCACTGTGCTACTAAATCAATATAAAGCCAACGCACTGTGCTACTACGGAATGTTCTCAAGACCACGTTGGTTTTATAAAAATTCATATCTTCTCACGTCTTTACACCATCGAGACTATAGACCGATTAAATCTTTTCGCCAAAGAAAATGATTATTTCTATCGGAAATTAATAAATAAATTAATAGATAAATAAAGTAACAATAGACAGTAAAAAAAAACTTCGTGGAAAATAGGAATAATTGCAGAAACGGCATTGTAGGAAACGACTTATTTTTATTCGCATCTATATCGAACGTATAATATTAAGATTCGATCCACATCACGCGCAATTCAGACACGAAGAAGGAGGTTTGCGCGAGTAATTAACGTCGGTGCGGACGTCTGACCGTTATAGGTGGATAGGATCAAATCGCGGCTGCAGCATAAATTCGTCGCTAATGGGGCTAAACGGGTCAAGAGCGCTTTGTTATGCGGTAATGGATGATAATGGCACTGATAAATAGCCGGTTAATATCACGAGTTACGCGAATCGCGTTACTACGCCCCGCAGCTTGATTTTGGAGCGCGCCAGATGATAGTTTGCCGGCAACAAAATTGGTCTGTGCCGAAGAAAAAAAATTACGATCGAACGGCGATGCTTGCACGGTGGTCCACAGTCAATCAAGTAGATGGTAGCTTCACAAAATATTTATATTGATAGATAAAATCGTTCTTTTTTTTCCTATGTAGATTTTACATTGATAAACGAATGAACGAATCTTTTGACCTCGAAGTAGAGGAAAGTTATCAATACTAGTATACCATTTTGTTTTCGGGTAATATTCTTAAACAAAAGCTAAAAATAAAACTCTATAGACATAAAAACAAATTAGAAAATGCAGAGTTGGGTAAGTTAATAAATTTTTTTAACTAAATTAATTTAAAGTTGATGGCACATAAAATTAATTTAGTTACGTTAAAAGTTATATGAATAAAAAATTAACTTAGTTAAAGTTACGTTAAGATTAAATTAACTTAAGTTAAAATAAAAGTTAATTTTTAAAATCATTATTTATATAAAATTAGAATATCGTAATTTTTAAAATTGCATTCTAAATAACAAAACAATTATAGTATAAATTATCAAATAAATATTTTGTTTTATTTATAATTTAAGTTTATATGAAATAAAAAAGAAATATTGTTTTTTATATAGACATGTATTCTTTTACAATTTTTACATTTTATGATTAAATTATTAAAAATATGATCTTACGTATAATGTAAAATATAACATTACATATGATATATCGATAAAATATAATCCTATTAAAAAAATTTATTATTATTAAAGTAATTATTAAATTTAATAAGAGCGTCATTTTAAAATGACGATCGGTTAACTTTTCTCGTAAGTCATCAAATAGTAAACCACCTGCATTAAACATTCATTCTACATGTGCTGAGGATGGTACCGATGTATTATACTTTATAAAAACTCGTTTTAGTGTAGATGGATAATCTTTTACATCATTATATTTACTGCTGTAAAGATAATTTTCAATAATCGAGGATATGTATCATTGTTAGATTGTACTGTGTTTGTCTTCCTTCTTTTAAAAAAAAATTAACGTAGAAAAAAGTTAACAAATTAATATTTAAAAGTAACTAGTTGTAATTAAAATTTTAATTTTTAACTTCAACTAGTTACTTTTAAAATTAACTAAAATAAGTTAAAAATTATTAACTTTTTTACTATTTGTTTAACTTTTAACTTTTTAACTAGTTATTACCCAAGCCTGAAAAAATGTCGCCTATCAGATGATATATCAGTTATTATAATATTGTTTCGTAATAATTAATGTTTTGTAATAATTAATGTTTTCTCAATGTAAAATCCAAAAAGAGCGTTTGAGAAATTAAGTCCCAAACTAGCATAATAGATAGTAACAGAAGAATTTAGACACGGTTCCGTAATGTAGAACTGAAAATAAATTGATAAATTAAGTAATAAAATTGACTTTTATATATTAAACAACAAAGTTTGTAAAATTGAACTCTCCCATTTTATCCCATTTTTTTGCACCTTTTTATTGTATACATGGATCTGTCGCTATTTCATCTATTTTATGATATTAAAGAAAATGTGAAAAATTCATGAAACGTCTGTCAACATTGTAGTTGAAGAGTTTGTAGTTATTGCCTGTTTTTATTCACGGAGAGGTGGACCGCTTTACGTTGCACAGGATTTTATGTTCCAAATTTCACTACGAGGAAAGTATGAAAAAGAAAAATAAACAAAACAGTTTTAGGAAACTACAAAAATATGTAAAATGATCTAATATTATCAACAATATATTCAATATTGTTTAAACTATGCAATTTGGAAAAAATTCTGCAAATTTTATTCTCACTTTTCAAAAATTCATTTTTAGCAGATTTTACATAGGAAGAAGCCATGAATATATGAATTATAAGTTTCTTTAATTATCTAAGCAGATCATGTTTTTTACAGTGCAATATTTAGTTTTTGAGAAAGGGAATGCCACTTCAGGCAACTTTCCTCTTTATGTGCGAAAATGTTTAATAAGTAACAAAAATCGCCAAATCACGAATTAAAAATCAGGATTGTTTTCACTGATGATCAGTTATCATCAATCAGTCGGAATATGTATTTCGAAAAAAATCGACATAAAAATGGGAGAGAGAGATAATCTTCTTCTTACAAATTATAAGTTGACCTGACCCCTACTAGAGGGATTTTATGGGATGCCCGGAGGAGAGAAAAAGGCAGCTAAAAATATACAATCTGCGATCTCCCTGCGGCGAAGAGAGACCCTTAAATTGACTCTATTTTCAAGGCTGACTTTAAAGTGGACTCATTGATTTGGAGGTCCTAAAACAGCCGTGTGTCTTAACCTTGGTAACCTTAGAAATACCCCTGGAGTCGCGCCAGTCTTCGAAACGGCTGGTTAAACGAACTGTCTGTCTCCGTCAGTGTGTCAACTTCACTTACAGTAATTAGCATTTAGATCCCGTCGGTTTTATTCCGTCGATTTGCTCGAACAAGTTCTACTATTGCAGCCAATCTAAAACATTCCGGCGACTTACAAGCCCCGTTGAAGTCCGCGACGCATGACGTGGCAACGCGCGTCGCGGGCCCCAACTGCAACATAAAACTAAAATAGCGGAGAACTTTCGACGTGCTATTTCAAGTGCATCGAAATTAAACCGCTGTCGCGTTGCATGCCAACGTCGCAAAGCGTGATCGACGTTAGTTACCTAATAACGCGTCCGGCGACTCGATTCGCGGGCCGTTATACATCAAATACATCAAATCAGCGAATGATGTAACTTTGGACCGCGTCCAGAGAAAACCGCTCCCGCGAGAGTTTGGACGGATGAGCCGCGCGCGAAGGTCGCTAGCATTTCACTTTACGACTTATCATCGATCAATCCGCTGGAAACATTCGCAAACACTTTTGCCGTCCTCCTCCCCTCGTGGAGGCCGCAGCTGACCGACTTCTGTTATTATCGCTTTATCGTGAATGACACATCGCACGAATTTGCGTATCAATGAGCACCGACGCGACGTCGATATACTCGACGTAGCGCGCCGCGCGAATTTCTCTCTAAATTATTCTTTTCACTTGCGTGCTCCAGACGGACGAAGTAATACAGGCTCCGCTTTGCGCGGGATAAGGATCACGAAATGCAAATCCAGCTCGCCGAGATTCCGCGCGCAGATATCGGCGATCTATAAATTCGCCCAAATGAACCCCTGTCGAGTCCTCTCTTCTAATTCACCATCAGTCTTCTTTTTTTCTAACTTGGGGGGGATCTCGGTGATACATCTCGGGCTGTTCGTCAGCGAGCTCGTTCAATTTAGACCTCGTAGTTTTTAATTAACATTCCATTGTCCGAGCACGTCCTTATTGTGACCTTCGTAGGACGCAACGCGACGCTGCTGCATGATGTCACGGGTCAGCTGTCGCATCCGTAGACGCACCATTGCTCCCATTATTCTTTCATTTCGACTCGCGGGTTCTTAATTCGAATTTTACGATCTTTCGTTTGCTTTCCCCTTATTAGTGCTATTTGTTCTTTTCTCGCCGAACGAGAGCTAGGGCGTCACGAGCTCCCTGACAATTCTCCATTATTTTGTTTTTTATTTGGACTTGTCGTTCTGACGAATTACCGTTTATTGCGTCGACGAAGACGCGCGAAAGCGGACTTGAGGACACTTTGTGGTGTCTCGGGGGAAAGACGGGTCAAACGGATGACCCACTTACTTACGCATTCCCGCGCCGGGACGGATTACAGTATTTGCATTAATTGCCCGTCCCTCAATGAACGGCGCTCGTCTCCGCGAGGAGACCGCGATCGGGGACACTCGAGAGATCCTTCGTCTACGCGCGCACAGAAGCGGTCGCCGATGCAGTTCTCGGAAGCATGTAAAACCATGTAAAACGAGGAGCACATCGGAGTACGCATCGTTGAGTAAAATAATTTTGCGCTTCACGTATTACACGAACGTTTTACAGATTATGTAAATTCACAAACGCGCCGCGCGTTCTGCGACTAATTTCCAACAAATTCCTCAACTAATCTCTAATAAATCCTTCTTTTTTTTTAAATTCTTTTTTTAAGAAACACTCAGGTTGGTTAATAAAGTAATACAAGTCGATTGTCCAAGTCAGGAGCAATTAAAGTTTTAATCGATAACGCGCGAATACCTTGCCCACTTCTTTTTATTCAAAACACTTATTCCTGAAAAATGTAATTCTGTGCGTGCATTTCGATCCTAGCGGAGAGCGCACTGAGAGAAATCGTTTGGTAGTATAGTGATCAAATGAATTTTATAGTTACTGGTACCAAAAACTTTGTTACATTTAACAAGAAAATCAAAAACTTTTTGTAATTTGTTGTATGAAAATAATTATTTGGTTAAGACTACAAATTGTTTGATCAAAACAACTATATATTTAGTAACTATCGCTATAAAATTCATTTGATCACTAATCAACCAAACCTTGGTTGATTTTACAAAACATTTCTGTTAGTGCATGTGCGTATTTTATCATTAAGCACCATCGGCTGGAAAATCGTTATCGTTACGCAAGCACGTGCGCCTGTCCGAACTCAGGAAGCTGAAATCACGATCTTCGTTCCGGTCTGGTAAATTTCATCAATATTATAATGCAGCCTATTCGGGTGACACTCGCTTCAGAGTTACGTGATCCGTAATGGATGATGCATGGACCGCTCGTGCTCGTTAAGCTTGTGGCGAAAACCGGTTAAACGATCGCTGTCGTCGAACGAGTCTAATTAACAAATCTAAATCGTAAATTGTCGAGTTTCTCGGTACACGTGTTCGCCTTATCGACCCGAGATTAATTAAACTTTGAAATGTTATTGAGTTATCTTTAACCAACTATTTCAACTATCTCTAATCTGATTAAACGGCCATTAATAATGTTAACATAAGATTGATGAAGAACGTAATAAATATCAACGAGTTAAACGTCACAGAATTTTCGATGATCTTAAAAAAACACGCGCAGACGCAAATCTCATAAATCTCTAAATCGCTGGCTACATAAATAAACTTCCGCAGCTTCATAATTACTCGATCGGCTTTTCGTGCGTGGTACACGCTGTAGAGTAAAATCTAGAAGTCGAGACGAAAGATTGAATGTCACGTTCGGTAAAATGTTATGCGTGAAGATGTTGCACAAGTCTAGAAAGACTCATCATTCTCCGTAGAATGTCTCATGATGAATCGTGCGGCATTTAAGCGGCCAACACCTTGAAGTCGTTCCAAAGCAGACGGGATGACGCGTCTCGTCGTCGGCCCCAACATTGCAAACTCCTGGCAGCGTTATTGTCAATCAACTGCCAGTTGTTACCGAACCCTACATACTGCGTGAGCACACCTGGCTACATCGGTGTCGCGCAAAACATTGGTTACGTGAGATTAACGAAAGCACTGAAAAGTTTCGCGAGAGACGATTAAAATTAGGTAAAAGTATATCGTGAAATTGAAATTAAAAACAAATGTTAAAAAGGAACTTAAAGAAATTTTCATAAAATTCGACGTACATTAATTCGATTAAACGATCGTCTTTCAGGATGTGGACCGTAAACTGCCAAAATTTAGTGTTCATCGCCTTTGTGTTCTTACCCTCCGTCGTGAGAAGCGTCCCGGATTATTCTGGACTGCCACCGGGACCGTATTGTGCCTCGAGGTATCCTGGGGGCAGTTGCTGCCCAGGACGGCAGGATGAATGCAGCGCGCCGATCCTCAAGACGTTGTGCTACTGCGACGATTTTTGCGACCGAAGCCGCGAAGAGGACTGCTGTCCGGATTACTGGTACCATTGCAGAGGGATGCCGAATGTTACGTTGCCGCCCTTGGAAGAGTTAAGAAGTGTGTATATTTGAAATATTAGAATAATTTTGACACGTAGCATATAAATAGTTAAGAAATATTTATACATGACTAATAATATATTTACTCTCTAAATCTGAATCAGTGGATAACCATTATCAATGAAAACAAATATTAATTGGCAAGGACTCTC
>QKQZ01007442.1:0-20809 GCA_003595255.1 Solenopsis fugax | reverse complement strand
AGCCACGAGCCTTGGCGAGCCACGCGCCGTGGGACCCCGGCTTAAGGGATCTGAGAGTTTGCAATATTTTCATGTAGCATGTAAATATTTAATTAAAATTCTTTAAGCAAATGAAAATAAATATTTGCAATGGAAAGTTTTATGTACGTATTTGACGCACGCGAATATATATTTTATTGATTACAGCAAAAATTATGAGAATGCAAAATAAGATAGAGATAAAGTCGAGATGCCTCTGTTACGTGACACGTCATTTCGATCACTTATGTATCTAGACTACAAAGTTTAATGAGATATAGGCGGATATGTAATTTTCAATTTTTTCTATTATTGATGATTGTAGTGTCATATTAAATTACTCCTAACACACGTTACTTTGTAAAAATTTAAATTATCATGATTGTTTATGTGTATATTTTTGTTCTCAAATTTTAAGTGTGACACAAAGCAAACGAGTTTTTAATAAAACATGTACCAAAGACTGTTTTGTATAAAAACTTATATATATATTTTTTTTTGTAATTAAATGCAGAATAACGAGTTATTTGCTTGTTTTAATTTTGTTTTCCTTGATATATGTTCAATGTTGTAAATTGTATGTACCATTTAATGTAAAGATATGCTCCTGAAATGTCGGTACATGAATAATGTATAAAATGACGTTCCGTTCCTCTTTCGTGCAGTAATTATCGAGCAAACATCTTACATACTTATAAAAGCGCATAACTTCATTCGAGATACGTTCCTCTAGTGCAAATTCTATTACTCTCGCATAATATCAAGCCTACTGGTAACGAGTTCAATTCTGCTTTAATTTTACAGCGGAAAGGAGAGCGCAACTAAATAGGAGTCGATCGCGTACTGGATTAGTCGGAACTGGCTTACTAGGGAGAGAACTTTCGACGTAAGTATTACCATATTAATCGTAAAAGGAATGCACGAACGAGATACGCTCGAATGGAACGCTTGGTTTCTTACCTGCGTATTACACGCAGGTATATGTAACACTCGTTTAACTGTTTCCGGAAAATGGATAGGATTGTTGTCAATTTAATTTCGAGTTTTGCTCGCTTTACGAACAATTTGCTCGCTTACCGGAAAATACATAACGATCGTACAGAAACATCTATTTTTAATTTCACTAGTTATATGCCGATATGTTTGTTATGTACACGAATAATAACTTTTTATACGTCCGCGAAAAAATAGGTGATGATCTGCGGTAATTTTTAATGAGGTAATAATGATAGAATTAGATAATTCCTTTCTGAAAGTATTAAGTGCTATAATTGACTCTTCATGTACTTCCTGTCTGATTGTTGGTCTCTGTTGACATTAGACTTCTTAAATACATACACACTTGTCACCTTAACCAACTCATTGTTGTTTGCAGAGAGCTTCTAAGTTCGGCTTAACCTACCGGAATACATCTTGTTTCCGTCCCAAACTCGTTGCTGTGATGATTTTACACGCATCGTATTGGAACAATAGTGAACGCGGTGAGGCCATCATGCAGCATAATTAATCGATATTCTAAAAAGATGTAGAGAGGAGGATGAAGAAGAGCGAATTCCACAATCCTCTGGCCTAGATCGAATTTTTGCGATTCCAAACTGAGTAACAGAGTCTTCCTTACGTAGTTAAATATTCGATTTTGTAGATATTTTGTACTTGTACAAATATATAGCTAACGGATTTGTATAACGGAACGAATGCTTGCGTTGATACTCGCTAGGACGAGCGCGAGAATTTATTCCGTATAAGATGACTTCGAGATGACGCGAGAAAGAATTCATCACCAGCAAACGCATTTGTAAATACGCATAAGGTAAGTGCTGGTGACGAATTAACAATTTGTTGAAACTGCTCGTCGACGCAGTTCGACACGCACTCGCACCGCACTCCAAGCATTTTTACTGCCGTGAAAAGGCGGTGGACTTCGCATTTATTTATGTACGTAGTAGTATGTAAATATATTTCATTTCGAGAATCATAGGTGTATATGTAGAGATGCTGCGACTCGAAATTATTCCGATATTACGAGATGTACTTGTAAAAATTATACATTTACTTTGAGAGCAGTAATTTTCCGATTACAAATGCGCCTTTCCGATATTTTTAGTAATATTTCGTAAAATATTTCGTATGCACGGACATTGTTAGACGATGCGACGGAGAAGATCCATAATTATTGCTTATTTTGACGTTACGAAATGTAGGCGGTAATAGCAATTTATCGTAATGATTCCCTCGCTAGCTCGGTAAAACAATTACAAAGCGTGCATAAATTGACGTTTACATCACCCGTTGCTCATTTAACTCTCAATAAGAATATTAACAGTCTATTCGAAACACTACTTGTTGTATAAAGAAATATTTGTACAAATTGACGCACAACTTTGCGGCATATTTTTAATAAATGGCTTTACTCTTGTCTATCTTTTTTAAAAAGGCACTTGTCATCTGCATTTTTTAAAACGGAAGCATTTCACTACCGACACATTAATCTAGGATCAAGAAAGAACTGAAATTATTTTTAAGAGAAACGGCTTATTTGACGCAACGTTTCGCGTTTTGTGATAATTAACGATAGCAGACTCATAATGTTCAAGTAGACTTTCAACGGCGGTAAAAGAAACTCAGGGAAAGAAAGAGGCAGGAAAATCTCCGAAAATGGAAACGGCAATGTGTGAACACTATGAATCCAATTTAGCGATGATATGTTTAGCAACAAATTAATAAATTGGCAATAGATAATATGCGACGTTTTTTATGACGCTATTTTCTTATTGTATTTCACAGATGATTGAAGATATGATTGTCGAAAATCGACAGGTCAAAATCGCGCATGAAATCATCGAAATATAAAAATATATAAATTGTACGATACTAACAGGAGATTTTTGCTAACTTTTACGTGTCGAATTCGCAGTGTTGACAGAGGGTCGGCCACCGTTTTCGGCGTCGGACGACTCGGGTGTTCGAACAGGTTAATCCGATTATTCTGATGTCACGCGCGAGAAAAAATAATAATCGTGTAAATAATGATCCCGGATGCGATCGTTCGTGAGTGACACACGATGGAAAATCTCGCCGTTGTAGGATGAATGCGACGTTGTATCGTTCAATTAGCCAACAGGTAACCGCGCGGTGGGGCGGCTATGCCAGGCACGCTCGAAATGTCTAGCGAAAGGCGACGTAACGAGCCGGTTCTCGGAGCTGGTAAAAATCGCGGAAGTATCTCCGCAAGTACAACGCCATGTTCGTGTTTCCCGCGCGACCGAGTTTTGGACGGACAGCTGGGCATTCCTTGCATCATATCGGCGACGAAAACGAAGGCCGTTACGTGGCCACTTTAGGCACACATTATTTATGTACATTCTAGCACATGCTTCTGCATCGAGCGATTTTCCAGAGTAGGATAGAGACGGAGAAAAATGCCAGCCGTATATTTCCCCGAGGTGATCGCACGTACTTGTATAGGAAAAAAAAAAAAGAAATAACGAATTGTAAATCACGATGCCTATCGGTTGAATCTCGTAACGAATGAATGATTTGTTAATATTCCAGAATTAGATACGTAAATTAAGAACCTAAATTAAGGACTAATTGTATCTATATTGTGAATATACGCGGATCTAAATAATATCAATGCATCTATTACTATTATCTGTGTTGTGTATTTTATTTCTCAGCATTCGCCATAAAATATTAATGGATTTCAAAATATTTATGTATCCCATGAGAATAGAAAATCGCTTGTACATTATCGTTGTATACATTGCGTTCCTAAGTTTACGCTCCTAAGAGACGCTCCTCTTAATTAAATGCCACTGGCACCGACGATGAAATCTCAATTTATTTTCTAATAGCAATGAAAAGTGGTAATCATCTTTTACTTTCTTTTTAAATGACGTTTGATCTAAACGTATTTCAAATACACGGAAAAGACGGAATATTTTACTGGAATATTTAAAAATTTAGAGGGCACAAATTTGAAAATAATTTTATTGGAGCCTCAATTATGTAATTATTAGGATGCTTGAACTGATTGTTAGAAAATCTTTTACAACATTTATTATGTTTCAGAGTCTTATATAATTATTTTAATAAACCAATAAAATTATTTTCAGATGTGTATCAGCTAAATTTTTAGATAGTTTAGCAAAATTGTTCTCTTCGCGTATATCCAGTCGTTACATGTCCAACAGTTTATGTATATTCGTTAAAATGTACGTATGAAACGTGAATGATTACGTACGCGTGTAATCAACAGAATCTCTAGACGAAACAAGACACCGTATCTATTTGATGTCATTGGATTTTATCGTTGGATTCCTACAATCCTCGGTTCTTGCGAACGCAGTCAAAGTCCGTCGCGGCGCGCGGCGCTTTGGACATGACGACGCCGTAAAATATTAAAGAGAAATCGAGGGAGCCGCCGCCGGTCGCGAATTACCGTGACACGCAGTCACGCGTAGATTACACGTGATATCGATCGGCCGTGTTTAAGAGAAACATGTCTTTATCGCTCGCCCGCCTCACGCCGAGGTCTCCCATTTCGCGATTTTTTTCTCATCGCGTCCGCGAGGACGAGGACGCGATCTGGTTTCCCTTCTCCACTTGCAAAATGTATCTCATCGTGATTTGTAAAATGCAAAGTTTCTCACGCGCCACTAAGGAATATGTTAAATTTCTAAAATCCTGCTGTTCAAATTTTCTTTAGGCCCTGCGCACAATAGAGGAGTATTTTTTACTTTATTTATGATTTTTTTGTTTCAACCGTTTTGCTATAAATAAACAATAGTTGTACTTTAATCTTACACAGAAAAAAATGAGTATCAAATCAACAATTCATTATTTCATATATAAGCAAGAATATAAAATCTTGGAAGAATTTGATAATTTTAATCAGACATAATTTGCTTACATGAAGAGAAAAATTTTTTCCATGTAAGTAAATTATGTCTGTTTAAGATTATAAATTCTTCCAAGATTTTATATTTTTGCTTATATATGAAACAATGAATTGTTGATTTGATATTAATTCTTTTTGTGTAAGCTAGCACAGCCATTGTTTTTAGCGAAACGGCTGAAACAACAAAATCGTAAATAAAGTAAAAAAATTAGCAAAAAAATAGCAAATAATTCCTGTATGAGGTGCATTTGATTGTGCGGAAATGGATGTGTCAGATTAATAGACGTACATTTCATTTTACTATTTTGTAAATATGTAATAAACTCAAAAATTTAATTTAATTTAAACTCAACAGTTATAATGTAAGTACTTGAAAAGTACAGATTATTTTATATAATTATTTTTTATATTTCATATATTATTTTATATAATAAATTTTATAATGAAAAATATCTCATGATATTCTCAATTTTCTGAATCTTGCGAATGTAAGTGCTTGGCAAAAAGTGTATAAGAACATTTTTTTACGCGCTTGCATGTTTATTCTACAAATTTTAGACGAATGAAATATGTTTGTGAACTGTATATTTTTCTGTAACGTTCATCAAAATACGCGCTAATAGATTAATAGAACAAATTTCATTTTATGTACTGAAGTGTATATTTACGTGCAATAAATTGTTGAATGAAAATACTTTCCAGAATTAAATATTGATATTAATCTAGCGTAGCATATCCATTTTTAATCTTTATCAATATCTGGAGCAATGGATCTCTATATATTCAACAGAGATTCATTACTAAATTAAAATATAATTTATTACTCACCGACACACGATGCGCAGCAGCGGAGTTTTCAACGTCGACCTGTAAAACACAAATAAATATAATTCACATTATAGTAGCGTCTATAGTAATTAATATTGCAAAAACTGATTACGTTACATTGAGTTTTTATTCATCTTTTTCAAGCACAAATTATTAATGAAATAATTATATTTTTACAAAAATCTCTATCTCCTAAATACAGACTTTTAAAAAGAACGAGTCCTCTTAAAGTAATTTAATTTATAGATTTATAAAAATCATGTACTCGTTTACCTCCGGTTTGGAGGTGATTTATTATATAAAATAAAATTTATGCTCCGCCGTTGCCTGGTACTTCCCAGTTCCTCCTCCTCTCTTGTTCCTGCTTGCTGCTTTTTTATGGCACTCACTTACGAAAACACTACTACTAGCAATAATCACCTCAACGATCACGCGACATTCTGAACGACATTCCCGTGTACGCGCAGTTCATTACATTGCGACAACGGAAAGTTAACGCGAAACGACGAAAGCGTTATCCGCATCCATCCGTCATCCACGACGCCGTTGCGGGGAAAGTTAACACAGAAGACGACGAATCTCGAGCGCCAGGGGATCGCACGGCCACCTTCACACCCCGCCGAGCTGCGTGTAACATAATCTTTCGACCGGTTGACCGCGGCCGTTGCTAACACACAACACACGCGCTCTCCGGACGATTATTATGTCCGCATTCTCACGTACGCTGATAAATGCACGAATTGAATCTGCAAACACTCGCGGATCGAAAAATGCGATCGACCGACGGGTGACGGATCATTAATGCCGTCGCTCGCTCGATGGCGGTTATAATCACCTGGGTATGTATTCTATACACGCTTTTTGATCTTAACGATAGTTGTCGGTGTCGTTGCGCAGATATTTTACATGGCAAAAAAGCTGCGCAACGACGCCGACAATTATCGTTAAGAACAAAAAGCGTGTACAGAATACATACCCTGATATGAAGATCGTACGGTACCTTGCACGATAGCACAATGCTTCAGAGGTTGACCGTATTGCATATGCAGTTTATTAGTGCCATTAGCAGCCATCTTCACGCGATCGTCGCGACCCCTTTGTAAGTAAGCGCCTAATTAGTAGGGGGTCGCGCCATGTCGCCAGTTGCGTGAAGGTAGCCGCTAATGGCGCTAATAAACTGCGTGTTGCACACGATCAACGGTCAACCTCTGAAGGGTCGTGCAAGATGCAGTGCGATCTTCATATCAGGTGATTACCGCCGTACTCACAAGTGCACCGGCAACTTGTTAGATCGCGAATTTCGTGAGACACGATTCGACCGAAGCTCGTCGAGCGAGCGACGGCATCAATGATCCGTCGCTCGTCGGTCGATCGCATTTTGTCGATCCGCGAGTGTTTGTTTGCGAGACGTGTGTGGGCGTGTGTGGGCGTTAGCAACAGTTGTGGGCACCGGACCAAAGATTATGTCGCTCGTCGCGGCGAGGGGAAGGTGTCGCGTGAAGATGTCCGCGCGTCCCCATCGTTCGAGACTTCGAGAGTCGTCCGTCGGCCAACGTCACTGCCGTTGGATGCCGAGTGACGCGTCGCAGCTCGAAAATAGCGCTTGTCGTTTCGCGTTGATTTCCCGTTGTCGCGACATAATAAATTGCGCATCGCATACATCGAAAGTGTCGTGCAAGTGCAAGGTGCCGCGCGATCTTCATATCAAAGTGATATGACCGCCGTACTCATAAGTACTGGCAATTTGTTGGATCGCGAATTTTGTGAGACCCCGTTCGACCGAAGCTCATCGCGCGAGCGACGGCGTTAATGATTAGTCGATCGCATTTTTCGATCCGCGGGTGTTTGTTCTCAGTGTTGTTTCATACGTTTATCAGCGTACGTGAGAATGCGGACATATGTAATAATCGTTCAGAGAGCGCGTGTGTTGTGTGTTAGCAACGGCTGCAGTCAACCGGTCGAAGGTTATGTTACGCGCAGCGCAGCGGGGCGTGAAGGTGACCGCGCGATCCCCTGATGCTCGAGAGTCGTCGTCTACTGCGTTAACTTCCCCGACGGCGTCGCGGGTGACAGGTGGATGCAGATAACGCTTTCGTCGTTTCGCATTAACTTTCCGTTGTCGCAATATAATGAACTGCGCATCGTACACTGGAGTGCCGTCCAGGATGTCGCGCGATCGTCGAGGTGATTATTGCTAAGTAGTAGTGTTTTCGTGAGTGCCATAAAAAATCAGCAAGCAGGAACAGAAGAGGAGAAGAAGAAGGATCTGGGAGGTACCAGGCAACGGCGGAGCAACCACGAGGTAAACGAATTGAAAACTGCGCTGCGCATCGTGTGTCGGTGAGTAACAAATTATATTTTAATTTAGTAATGAATCTTTGTTGAATATATTGATAGAGATTCATTGCTGCAGATATTGATAGAGATCCATTGATAGAGATTTAAAATGGATGCGCTCTACTCTAGATTAATATCAATATTTAATCCTGGAAAGAGTATTTTCATTCAACAATTTATTGCCCGTAGTAAATATACACTTCAGTAAGGAAAATTAAACTTGTTATATTAATCTGTTAGCGCGTATTTTGATGAACGTATTTTTATGGAAAAACATACAGTTCACAAACATATTTCACTCGTCTGAAATTTGTAGAATAAACAAGCGCATGTAAAAAAATGTTTTTATACATTTTTTGCCAAGCGCTTACACCCGCAAGATTTTCAGAAAATTGAGAATATCGTGAGATATTTTTCATTATAAAATAATATAAATTCATTATAAAATAATATATGAAATATAAAAAATAATTATATAAAATCTGTACTTTTCAAGTACTTACATTATAACTTTTGAGTTTAAATTAAATTAAATTAAATTTTTGNTAAGTAATAAACTCAAAAATTTAAAATTGGAGATATTCGATTGTTCATGTAATACATACAAATTGAAATATATAAGAACGCCTTGTACGATCAAGCTGGATCTTAGTGCTTTTTATAAATTTTACTTGTGTGATTCTTATATACCTTTTTTCAAATTCAAATTCGTTAATTATTAAATTATTTCTAATTTAATAAATGTGATATTACCTATTCATGTTCAACTTAGAGCTGCGTTATGACCGGAAAAGTAATTCGGCGCGTAGTCGGTTGAATTTGAAAAAAGGTATATAAAAATCACACAAGTAAAATTTATAAAAAGCACTAAGATCCAGCTTGACCGTACAAGGCGTTCTTATATATTTCAATTTGTATGTATTACATGAACAATCGAATATCTCCAATTTTAAATTTTTGAGTTTATTACTTATTTACAAAATAGTGAAATAAAATGTACACAGAAAAAAATTAGTATCAGATCAACAATTCATTATTTCATATATAAGCAAGAATATAAAATCTTTTTGGAAGAATTTATAATCTTAAATAGATATAAGTTGCTTAACATGAAGAAAATTTTTCTTTTTATGTAAGCAAATTATGTATGCACGTCTATTAATCTGACACATCCATTTCTGCACAATCAAATGCACTTCATACATGAATTATTTGCTATTTTTTTGGTAATGTTTTACTTTATTTACGATTTTGTTGTTCCAGCCGTCTCGCTAAAAACAATGGCTGTGCTAACTTAAAATTGAAGTTAGTACAACCGTTGTTTTTAACAAAAAAATAGCAAATAATTCCTGTCGCATTTGATTGCTAATAGTTTTTCGCAAATCCAATAGTATTTTTCCATAAGAGTGTGTATGATCAGAATACTCTAAAAAATAAAAAAAAATTATGGAAAAGAAATCTTTTTTTACTTATTGGTTTTTATTTATTAATAGACAAGATCGTTTAATATAAAGAAGAGAGTTTTAAATAAAATATTAGTAAGAAGAAATAAAATACATTTTGGGTTCGAATAGACTCGAACGACAGACAGACAGACAGTTAATTAAATGTTATTTAATTAAATATTACAATACATAAAATAAAGTTAGTACAAATGAAACAATAACTTTAGATTCTTTATTTCAAACTGACTGTATAATTAATCTTTTATCATTGAAATTCACAAGCAATATTTTTCGTATGCTTTGCTGAGAATGACATTATATTACAATCTGTACGTACGATACAAAATAAAATTAATACCAACGAAATGGTAACAAGCTTGGATTTTTATTTCAAGTTGAGATCTATATAGTTAATCCTATTATATTAGTGAAGTACACGCTCAATTTTTCGTACGCTACTTTGCAGAATAAGACTTAAAAATACTTCAGTCTGCGATACGAAGTCACGCAATGGCAATACGAATGCTATAAGTACGATGATAATCCAGATGGTGCATAAGATTCCGCATTACGCGTAGCGCCCACCTTAGCCGCAGCAATTGTAATAATTACACGAGCTCTGTTTTGCCGCATATAATCGGAGATAATGTAATTTCTTACATGCCGCACGTATAAAACAAGATGAATTCGAGTCGCAATCCGATCCGATCTTTGAACGGCAAGGCGAGCGTCAGCATTATCAACGCGTAATGATCTCCGGGTGGTTTCCGAACAATAATCATGAATTAGTCTGATGCCGGCCGTCTCGCGTCGTTTTTCCACGGTGGAGTCGTTTACGACGTTACGCAAAATCACGCGCGGGGACCGTTCGGCAATCGCCGATCACGTGGCTGTCCCGGGAGTGTAACGCGTCAAATGCGTGTCTCACGATTCTCGGAAAGCGCCTTGCCCTTTCACCAAATTCGACCGGTTTCGAGGAAACGCGTGTTTTTCTGAAGCGACGTGGAAACAAGTCGCGTTTCGGCTTCAGATATCCGCCTCGCCGCGTTCCATGCGCGGCGAAAGGCCGCCCTGACCTTTCGTGCTCATCCTCACGGATTACGCCATCGCGGGGTAACCGTGGCACAATGTGTGTCGTGGTGTATTTCCAAGGGCCTACATTTCTAATCGCTACAATTCTCGAGGAGCGAGACGCGAGGAATTTTTTACCTTATTTTCACGTGGAAAGATTTTGTTCTGCTAAAATATCTAAAAATTTAGCTGAATACAGATCTGAAAATAATTTTGTTGAATCATCGAAATAATTATGATGGAGGTTCAAGCATGATGAGCAATGCTACAAAAAGTCTTTCATTCTAACAACCAGTTTAAACGTCCTACTCAATTATATTTTGATGGTCTAAAGTTATTTTTAGATCTGCATCCACACACACACAGAGCTAAATTTTTAGATATTTTAGCAAAACGATTTTTTTTTTATTATACAGCAAAATTGCATAAATATTTCATTACAAGGTTGCATTATTGCAAAAACTGCACATTGTGAAATGTTGCAATATTGCTGCAACATTGCAACAATGATAAAATGTTTAAAAATATTACAGTACAATATTGCAGCAATATTATAATATAGTGTTTGATCCTTCTGATAATATTTCAAGTGCTATTATTTTAATACATTTTGGCACATATAACTTCCAAAAATATCATGTCCTTTAACTTTTGCACAGAAAAAACGGAAATTTTAAAATATCATTTATTTTTGTTTGAACTCAATTTTAGGAATTTTCCCTTTCGAAGAATCATTCCATTAAAATGTAGATGAAAAATCTCATAATGCTGCATCTTTTATATTTTCTATTTTGTTTTTTAATTACAAAAAGTAAAACTATATCGCTTTCATCTGGTGATGATAACGCATACTGCTCAGATGTGAAGCAGACATTAATTGTTTTTCACACATATATTTTGTATACATAAAGAAAAAAATAATAAAATCTTTATTCAAATATGTTATTAAAATGTAGACTAAATATTTTATACAAGATTTATGATAAGTAAAAAAATCCCGAAAGAAATAAATATTTATAGTAATATCTTTTTTATAAAATATTTTGCTGAATAATTATGAAAAATTCAAATAATTATTATAAATATTTTGTAAATTTTTATAGATATTATGTACTGTCTAGGTTAATGACTTTATTCCGAACGTTATATAAGAGATTTAAGAAAGTTTTATGAAATCTTTAAAAATTGCTTATGTCAATCCTTTCCGTAGCGCAGAATGATACGAGTGTATAATTTTCAACAGATCGCGGGAGACTGCTGCACGAGACACGAAAATGTCAAGATCCTCTCTTAAATTCTTGCGATTTTACGCTTGAAAAGATCATTTCTCACGTGTGGCTAATTCCAAATATTTTTTTATTTGCATTATTATTATATTTATCTTGTTTATATGTATTTGCAGTACGTTAGTATAATTGTATAATTTTCTTAGATTTCTGTCGTACAAGTGACGTTCGGAGTTTACTCACACGCAGATTACTCACTTACTTTAGTCACGGTGTGACTCCTCTTGTTCGCTCGTTAAAAAAAAAAAAAAATAAAAAGCGACTTGAAGTGATCCTTGAAAGCGGATGCAGGTACTCAGGAAGACTTTTCCAGGTACGGCTACAGGTTAGAGATGAATTCTGGCGTATATGATGACTCACACGCGTTCAGCAGTTTATATGCTACGTGTGCGCTTTCGTATAAATCTACGCGCTAATGCAGCCGACCGAATTCCACAACTTCACCCGAGACACGCGACTCGCAATCTACGTTGCTCTGCGAGTTGGCTCCAACTCGAGGTAACGTTAACGAACAGTTGTGAATCTTCCGTTGTCAATAACGGTCGCTGGGAGAATTCTAATAGTGCAGATGATTGATGGTGCTAAGTACCTTTCGTGACGAGAGATGCGCAATACTGTCTACGACGAGCTGCGAGTGCATCCAAACGAAATTTCTTTCAGTTGAAAGAGAATAACGGAAAGAGAATAAGAAAGGGAGATGGGTGGGAGTGGAAAAAACCAAAAGAGGCTCGTTAAGATTTGTGGAGGAAGAAAAAAAAAGATCGACGAATCACTGAGAAAAATGTTTTTATTTTTTTGCAACAGATTTTTCGGGGTGGGAGGATCTTAGAAATGCTATTAGTATCAGTAATAGGGTAAAGTCGCCTATGGGATAGGTTCCTAATATGAGGTAGCGAGGTTTCTGCTACATTAATAAATGAAACGCGCGCGCGCGTGTTGTTGGTATCATCATAAACTTATTACTCTTGGGGTGAAATCTATTTAGTAGAAAATTCATTATTAGATCATGCGTCGTTGAAAAAAAATTTTTTGAAATTGGATGTCAAGATTTATTGAGATGAGTCTTTAAACCTTGTTTATTATAAAATAAACAAATATTTGATGATAAATTCTGCATGCAGTGATGGAGTAAAGTTATATTAATAGAAAAATACGGGATATGATGATTTGCTTAATTATAAATATTAGATTTGGTTGTCGTAAAACCGCAAAGCGCGGAACTCATAATATGAGATACTCAAAAATCCCCATTTATTATTGCATATTGTGACTTCGAGAACTTTCCAAAATGCTATAATAAAGTTTGTCATTGAAGACTTTCGAATTATGAGGCTTGAAAATTATGGACATTCAACATTAGCACTGAGACTTTAAAATATCTCGAAGAGAATAGATTTCCTACGTACAAAAGTTTTTGAGTACCAAAAGGGCTATTTGATTGGTCAACTAGATTTTAAGTCTGGAGCCTAATTTGAACCTAGTAAGTTCCAAGTCGATAAGATCCATTTTATAATATATAAAAAAAACCTTTGTATTTCATATTAGGAACCCTTTTTTTGAACGAGCAAAATTGGCAATTTTGATCTGAAAAAATTTCATGTACAACAAAGTATAGCTATTATCGATTGCTAACTTTTGGCGATGAAACTTAAATATATTTACTATAATTTGGATATAAAAATAGGAGTTAATGATATAAATTAAATAAATTATAAGCCTTTAAAAAAAGGTATCTTATAATAGACAACTTTACCCTACTATAAATTGATTGCAAATTTAATTCTGTGATATTATCTTTTCTGATTCAATTTAAAGAGTTGTGTTTGAAATCGGAAGTAACGGCGCATAATTCGAAAGAATTAGAAATTGTATTTATATAAAATCGTGTAAGAAACATTATTTCAGCATTAATTGTAAGATCTTCCCATGACCATATACTGGCCTTTCTCAATTTTAATTGTATTATATTAGTAAATCGCGGTCGTAATTATTATTGATTTTATTATATTTATATCAGCAAGACGTAGCTCAAGCATGATTGATTACATTTTAGTGAAACCAAGCAGAATAATTCTAATTATTATAATAAGATTCGAGATTTATAATTAGAACCTTTGATAGACTTTACTATAATCCGGTAATTCCTACAAGATATTTATGATTCGTCCATTTTCGAACAGACGTACTAGTTGAAATTATCAGATTTCTTATTAATGCCATAAGACTCTTTTCTTCAATGATGATATCATTCTGAGAATGACGAAGGCAACTTCGACGATTAATTCAATCGGCAAAATCGTCTGAAGCAAAATTTTTAAGCGTTTTTCTCTAATCTAATCTTTTCTTTTTGTTATACGGCAAAATATTAATTATTCCAAGTATAGTGACAAACTAATATAGATATTTCTTGATGACTCAGACAATACAGTCTTTAAGACGTGCTGTGACTTGATTTTTGACGCTGTGTTTTTTGGAGAGTTAATCATCAATTAATCGGAATTTGCTTGAAGTCATCTAGAGAGTATTAAATTAATCGAAGTTATTTTCTGAATAACTTCGATGAAACTTAAATTAATTTACACCTAGAAAAAAGTGATGTTTAAACTGATAAAATTTTTTTTTTAACTTGGTTTTCTTAGATTCAAGTGAAAATACCTACGACTAAAATCGATAAAAACTTATTTGATTTCGAGAAATGACGTTATTAGTTTTTTCAAGTAAACAAACTATTTATTCAAATTATTTGTTCAATTTAAATAAATAATTTTTCAATTCAAAGAAAGTATAACTGACAGAAATGCAAGAAATAATTTAGTTGTTCTGGTTTTAAAAATTTCTTTCATTTAAAAAAAGATTTGCGTTGCACAATCAAGCTATTTCTTTAACTCTAATAAAAGGAGCAACCAAAAAAATTTTTTTGAAACTTGAATCATATAACAATGCACCAATTTCTTTGATTCAATCAAATATTTTTTTATTCGAAGAAACTTTTCTCTAGGTGTAATCGGTGATTAATTCAACTGGCAGAGACTAAAGGGAAATTTCAAAATAAATACTTTCCTTAATCTAATCTCGTTCTTCTTATATTTCTAAACAACAAAGTATTAATGATTTTATCTATATCGATAAATTAATATAGATAATGCTTGATAAGTTGCTGATTAATCGGAACTTGACTGAAATTACTTTATGATAACTTCGATCAAATTCCGATTAACTTAATCAACTATTAAGTCAACCAGCGGAATTGTTTAAAGACCCTAAAGCAAAATTTCTAATTACATAATTTCTCTGAGCTTATCTCTCTTAATCTTTCTTTCCATATGTTAAACAAAATATCAATTATTCTACTTATACTAACAAAATAACACGAATATTACCTGGTATAAGTCACCGATTAAATTAGTCGGAATTCGGTTAGTCATTTTAAAGGTACAGGTGCCATCGAGGCGACCGTAACCAATTCCCCATCAAAGTTACCAAAGGTATACTGGCCTAGGGAGCTGCAACGGGCCCGCGTGATCGCCCAGTGCGTGTGTGTGTTTGTGTGTGTTTGCGTGTGTGCACGCGCGCGCGCGCGCGCGTGTTTTGTAGTCCTTCGCGCGCGTTGCAGCGTTCCGAGCGACAGTCCGACACGAGCGTTCGCGTGGTACGCGACAGTCGCGTACACTCTCGCCGCATACGCGACTCATTCGGAACGATCGGCATCAGCGATCGATTGTCAGTCCGGGCCGTTCACCGTGCTCCGCGAGTCGAGAGCGAGCCCGAAACAACCGTGTGGATCAGTGGCCGTGTGCTGTCGACGCTGCGCGTCGGTCGGTCAATCTCGATCGCTCGACTCCGGTTTTACCGCGTCGACCGACGGCGAAATCGAGAGTCGCGATCGGAGCAACGCCGCTTCGGAAGCGGACTCGGCGGCGCGTACTCTACGCGAACCGACGTTAGTTTACATCGCGACCTGCGTGAGACGCCCTCGATCCCTCGTGAATCGGCCAGCGTCGTCAAACTCGCGCGAGCGTGCACACGCTGCGTATGAACGATGCTCGACGATCTGCGCGGCGTATTATCCAGTGCTCCCGCGGTGCGACAGCCGGTGTGATCGGCGTTTGATCAGCAACATATGATGCGACGCGGACGTCCACAATGAACGTTCCGATCGTGGCAGGGGACGTCGTCGACGATGGTGGCTTCGATCGGCCGCGATTCGTTCGGGTAAGTTGATATCACTGGGTTCCTATCGAATTCTTCACGGTCTCGCGACTTCGAATTAGCAAACTTATCGCGCGAGCGCGCTAGTCGAAGGACGTCGAGGGAGATCGTCGAGTTGTATTATAGCGCTTTTACGACGCATGTCGTAGGAGTCCCTCGGGATCCCGGATCCAGCGACGCGCGTCGATCGATCTCGATGCGTTTCCATCGATCCGCCGCGCCGGACGATCGCTCTATCAGAGGCCCGTGGTACTTTCACTTTCGCTCCTATCTGTCGATGCATTCACGGTCGTGTTTACCGCTAATAAAATGCTGCCAAGTTCTAGTTGCGTCGCATTCTTACATATCATGTTTAGCGACATGCATTTGATCGCTTGACGAAAGCGAACGTGATTCTTGCCGCGAGACGAGAGTAGGAGACAGCGGTTTAAACTAAAATGTGAACAAGGTGTGATAATTGTATTCCTACGTCAATTTAAAACGAATGAATATCGGACAGGCCACGAGGACAGAGTGAAATTAACGAGTGAAAAAATTGATTTGCAACGCCACGCTCGTATATAATGAGTATCCTTCGGGCGCAAGTGTGATATCGCCATGCAAAGGAAACATATGACATGTTAGGCACACGTGTGTCGCATACATATGTTAAAATTTCGTCGCAACGGGCAGCCGAATGGAAATTACATTATGCATAGAACCTGTGACAACAACGCATTTCAAACTATAAAGTAAATTTGAGAGAGACTGGCTGGCAATAAAACATGTCGCAAGGGTTTTCATCGAGAATTATGCAGTCGAGACTATACCCCTTTCCGGAAGAGAATTTATTTTAAAGACTCGCCATTGTCTATTAATCAATTTTTTATTTTTAATTTTAGTAACATATTTCAAACTATGTGGAGTAAATTTGAAAGAGACTGGCGAACAATAAAAGAAGTCACAATAGTTTTCATCGAGAATTATGTAGTCCAGATTATATCTCTTTCCGGAATTTATTTTAAAGTCTCGCCGTTATCTCGCCGTCTATTAATCATTTTTTTTTTTATTTTAATAACACATTTCAAACCATGTGGAGTAAATTTGAGAGAAACTCACTGGTAGTAAAATAAATCATAATGCTATTAATCGAGAATTATAGTCTCTAAAATTATAGTCTAAAATAAATTTTTAGTAACACATTCCAAACTATGTGAAGTAAATTTAAAAGAGACTGACTAGCAAAAAAGTCATAAGAGTTTTCATCGAGAATTATATAGTCGAGACTATATTGCTTTCCGGAAGAAAATTTCTTTTAAAATCTCATCGTTATTCATAATATCTATTAATCAATTTTTTACTTTGATAACACATTCCAAACCATGTGAAGTAAATTTGAGAGAAATTGACTGGCAATAAAATAAATCATAATGTTCTTAATAATTAGTCTCTAAAATTAGTCTGTAAGATTATAGTCTAAAATAAATTTTTTTTTAAAGAACATTTATTATTTAGAGTTTTGTCGTTATCTAATAATCAATTTTTTATTTTAGTAACACATTTTAAACTATGTGGAGTAAATTTGAAAGAAACTGACTGGCAATAAAATAAATCATATAATGCTCTTAATCCAGAATTATAGTCTCTAAAATTATAGTCTAAAATAATTTTTTTCTTTTCTTCTTTTTCCTTTTTTTTTCCTTCTTCCGAAAGAACATTTATTTGAGAGTTTTGCCGTTATCTAATAATCAATTTTTTATTTTAGTAACACATTCCAAACTATGTGGAGTATATTTGAGACTGGCTAGCAATAAAAAAACATAATATTTTAATTGAGAATTTTAGTTCCAAAATATATCTCTTTCCGAAAGAAAATTTTAAAATCTTGCCATCAAATATTAAACAATTTTTTATTTTTGTGACATTCTAAATCATGTTGAGGAAATTTGAGAGAGTTTAAATTTTAAATTGATAATGAAAGAAATTACAATTTTCCTCTTGGAGAATTATATATAATGTAGATCTTTCCGGAAAGGAATTTATTCTTTAAAATTTCATCATTGTCTATTAATTAATTTTTAAAAATAAGATTTTATTTAAATGAAAATTTTTAAATTTTAAAATTGCACGTATACATTTTACATAAATTCCTAAACATGTCCTAAGTACAATCACGCTTGCATTACGTGTCTGATGATGATACATTATCTCAGCCACGAGATATTCTCGCGTTGAGAAATGTTTTTACTCGGCCCGCCATAAGTGCGAGGGAATGAGCGATATTCAGCTTTTTTTCATGTCATAACCCGTCAGATATTATTATGTATACTTTACACGCGAGGTACCTGAGCCATATGCGTCGCGAGATATCGAGTGCAGTCGCTCGTTGAATCCCTGCGGCGTTTTCTAGGAAGATTCCACAAAGGTACGGCGTACTATAGCCATTATCATCGTGAAAATAAAAGATAACGACATCTGCCACACATTCAAAATACTTGCAACCTGCATAGAGCTGAAGATACAAGGCGTTACATTAGTCATACGTGCTCATTAACATCGCATTTCGTCTAATTACTTCATATCGCAAAATTACAATTTTAATTGCAGCTGCATTTATTTATCAGAAATGTTGTCGACGGATGTTCATTTAAAGATCTCATCTTCAGATACGCTATACGTATTACGTCGATTCAAGGTTTTTATTATTGACCGAATAGCGAGCGTTGCTTATATTTAACACGTGCGTGTTGCATTAAAGTGTATTATACTTGCTCAATCTTTAAACTGATAAATGAGTGACTTTTTTTGAAATTTTTTTATCTTGATAACGATGGGAGAATTCACGTTGGCGAGCGCGATGCAGCTCTTACCTGCTTAGGCTTCATCCAATTGGCATAATTGCTTTAACGAGGTACATCGTAAAAGAGCACGTGCCTATTGTTACGTGTTCTTCAGAATGCGTGCCTTTCCGCTCGGCTTCTGAATGTATAAACGATAAAATCATACTACTTGCGTGGATGGCGATTACTTTTCGATTAAGCACCAATTGATTGCGATGCAAACTCTAGCTCGAGCTAGTTTTAAACTCGACATGAATTTGAAACTAAAATTGTAGTTACAAATCACTTTTTCGAGTAAAATTATAAACTTTATAATTGTACAAAACGCATGTAATTTTACAAACGTTTTAAACTCAACGTGAATGTAAAACTGAAATGGTCTCAAGTCGCTATTTCTCGATTAAAATTATAGATTCTATATTTTTACAAATGTTAATTTAGCACCTCAAGAAAAAAGTTGTTTTTTTAGGTTGAAATGAAAATATCTTTGAGGAAAATAAAAATTTATTTGATTTCAAGAAATGATGTTATTAGCCTTTTTTAAAGTAAATAAATTATTCGTTTAATTTAAATAATTTTTTAACTTAAAGAGAGTTCTGATAGAAATGTAAGAAATAATTTAGTCTGGTAATTTTAATATATTTCTTTCATTTAAAAAAAGATCTGCATTGTAAACCAAAACTATTTCTTTAATTCTAACAAAACGAATAATCAAATTTCTTCAAATAAAAAACTTTTAACCGTATAGTACACTTTTTTTTTATTCAAATATTTGTTTAATCGCAGCAACTTTTCTCTGGGTGCATTCATCTTTATAAATATAATGATATAATAAAGTTACCAAGGTAAAATCCAAGAATTTAATTAAATATTATTCGTTTAGAAATTGTTGGTTGTCGTACAACGCACGTAGAAGATATGGCTCCATGTGAGGTTTACTGTCTTATTAGAATTCTAATCAGACAAGAAATTATAAATTAACCGCGAAACATGAATTAGAGAATAAATTATTAATACTTAGGTAAATTGGAAGTAATTTAGAAATAATAGTTTTGTTTGTCATGGAAATTTATGTGAATATCGCATCATTATGAATTATAATCTTTCTCTTCATAGAACAATCTCAATTTACGTCATATACTTTGTGTCTCAAAGAATACATATATTGTGAAACTGCGCGGTGAGGTGAAAACGGTTGCATGTGCGACATTCGTGATAAAATGCCGGATACGTCATCTATGCATTTATCGAGCAGCTTGTGTCTATCAATACTTTTAACAAGTGCTTATTTTTATCAAGATCGATGAGTTCGTTATCGCACATCCATGCTATGTTATCTGTGTTGCCACGAGAGATCATATGTTTTTTAAAAAGTACACAAGTCGTATCATTCCCGCAATTAACATTTTTACGTATTCGATAGTCGAGAAATACAAATTGATTGTTTATTTTAACATTTGAAAACAAACGCTTAACGCAATATTTTCGATCGAATATATCGGTAGTTTCTATATACTTAGAAATACATTTTAATCTGCTAAACAAACAAGAAGCACCTGCAAACATTGCGAGATTTCGCACCTGAAGAGAGATAAACTCACTCGTGTAAATCTCTATTGCTACATTGTTTTTGTAAAAGATAGTTTGAAAAATTGAGAGAGATAACGCACCCGTATTTAAAAATAATCTTTCACAAAACAATGCAGCCTTTTGCAAGATAAACGACTCCTCACGCGCTGGTACATATATGGTACAGTAACAAAAGTCATCGTGATGTGCCTGCATTCCATTGTGAAAACAGAAGTGTCTGCGGGTCGTGTCACGCATGAGAGGGCTAAATGTGCCGCTCGCGCTCACATCTTACATACGGCTAAAGGCGCACCGCGTCGCGTCGCG
>QKQZ01007434.1:0-15250 GCA_003595255.1 Solenopsis fugax | reverse complement strand
AATTCAAAGTGATTTGCACTGTTGGAGCAAAATATTTTTAAAAATAACCTTAAATGTAATACATGTAATAACATAACATTAAATGTAATACATGTTATCACAAAATTGCGAACGTTAAATTGTAAATAAATAATATAAATATATATAATAAATAAAAAAAGAGATAATGGAAAATCTGTTCATTATTTGGCGAATTGTTGAGAGAAATGAAACCAATGAATACGATACGATAAACCATGCACCGATATAATTTTGTCGGTAATTGTTTTCCATGTACAGCTCTTATTCCATTATCCTTATTACGAGTAATATCCGTAAGGTAATATCGCTTGCATCGTTAGCAGCTCCGACTGCAGTCGTTTGCGCTTATTGCTGCAGGTCTCTAGAGAAATACGCTTTTAGCACGTCTTGTTTATTGCAGTTATTGAGCGAAACCATTATCTCGTTCCTTCTCTACAGCACGTTAATTACACCCCCATATACACGCATTGATCGTATTAAACAATATCGGATATTACATGCAGGATGCGTGATTTTCAACGGCGCAAAATGAAAAATATTGTAATTAAACGTCTGAGTCGTGCTGAATGTAAAAGCGCACGTTATTTGAAAAAGCAACGAAATTTCTGCATATTTAATGTTCTATTGCAACTCCTGATTTATGTGATTCTCTTTCCGGGGTGAGTAGACTATTGTGTACAAGCAGACCTTTTGTGAAGTCTCACAAGTGAACCTTATACCTTTATCTTACTCGCTTAATTTATTGAAACTCAGTACATTTGTAGAGTAATAAAAAATAATAGAAACTTAATTTTTATAGAGACAGACCAGCAACCAAACGTGTTTAAAGAGGTGAAGTCAACCTTCGAAAATCAGTTAAATTTTCGTTTTTTGCTATAAGAATTAATTTTTGTACCAGTAGATAATTTTTATTTTGTACATTTATGAAATTAAGTTGTTGTGCTTTGTTCAGAAATTATAGTTGAAAAACTAACCGATTTTAGCCGATTTTCGAGGGCTAATTTTATTTCTTAAATGTGTTGCTGATAAAAAAATACGTACGTCTGTTAGTTTTTATTATTCTACAAGCGTACTAAGTTCCCTATAAGCGTGTAATATTATTTAATATTAAACAATATTCTAATTTTTTAGAATATTAAATGTAATATTTTAGTTAATATTAAATATTATTAAATAATATTCCTGAAATATTAGTAAATGTTTTTTTTATTAAAGTGAAATAATGTTTATGCAAAAACAAAAAAGTACAACGCAACAAATAGTTTGAACGTGCTATTTATTATTTATAATTTTATAATATATTTCAAGAAATATTATTCCTTCAAATCTTAAAACTACGAATATTTTTATAATGTTCCACGAATATTAAAGTAGTACACTAAGAATATCACGTAAAATGGATATATAATATTAATAGAATCTTTTCATGATATTAAAAAATATTAAATAATATTCTCGAAATATTGATAGTAATATTATTTTAATTTTGTAATAATATTCGTATAATATTCTAGGATATTGTTTAGAGTATTGCTTAGGATTCAATAAAGGTACAAGATAGATTTACTTGTTAGTTTTGCAATTGCAGTTTATTTTTTTTTTATTGTTGCTGTTCGAGAATATCATTTGTGGTGTATTAATGTTTTTCAGACCAGATTGACTCGAAGGTATCGGATAAAAGCAGGCGTGCCGACGTTGATTTTACTGGAGGCCTCCAATGGGTCCATCGTAACAAGAGGAGGAGTCGAGCGAACTCTCGCCGATCCTACTGGCACGGAATTCCCTTGGAGACCTCCGCATCCGAAAGCTGCTCTCGAGGATGGACCTCTCCTACCGTGCGGTGCCCGCGACAGCAACGAGCCTATGTTGCACGAAGAGCTCCGCCACTGTTACAAGGGAGTTTACTTCAGTGCACATTGGGTGAGTAACGATACCCAAGTGAATGTTAGAAACGTTCTATCGCTATACTTGCGATAAATTTAGTTGAATATATATCTCTCTCAGGGGAGATATAATCTGTATCTGTATGAAACAGCTTACAATTGGATCTTATAATACCCTTACAAAAATAATTCATCGTTTTTAGCCCGTTTTTAGCACTCAAAAACGGTCAATTTGAGTAGTGAAAACGTACAATCCCCTCGATGATACGTTTTTTAGGTCGCAAACAGGAACTTTTCCGGAAAAATGAGTGCTTAAAGTGGATTGCATATGAGTGCTTAAAGTGGATTGCATACCAAAATGGTACGCCCAGCATTTAGTGAGCGTGGTGTTAGTACTGAGATTGACTTGATGTTCGTCTTGATATGAGTGGACTGCATAATATGACTAAAATGTACTGAACAAAAGTCTCCTTCTTTATTGTGCTCTTACAACATGCGTCGCGCTGGGTGGCTACAGCCGAAGAGATATCCGAGTAGCAATAACGTAATTATAAGTATTTTTGAGTGGTAAAAACGTGCTCTGTAAATCAGCTAAGAGTACAAAATACTCATTTAGCACTCACAAATACTCACGCCTGCATTGGTTTTCAAACTTGGGCCAATACAAAAATTTTAGCCTGAGCCCATGTATTTTTCATAGTTTATTTAAAAAAATACCGTAACAAATTTAAAAAATCTTAAGTAGCAGTACCCTACACATGTTCAAGTGGGATTTATAACATAACAAAAGAATAAACAGAATAGTATATTATTAATATATTATTAATAATATATACTTGAATATTGCGTCGTGTCACATTCATGAATTAGTGAAGGAATAAGTACTAATATAATTAATATAAATAAAATTAAAGTTAATAGAAATCAGCGAATATTTTACGCGGTCTTTCTTGGCTGCGCGTTCACTTTTGGCGCGAGACGCGACTGCGCCTCTTTTCTGATTCTGATTTTATCCTCCTTTTATGAGTAAAAATACGTACAAATACCGTGTTCACTCATCAATGAAAAATGAGTATTGAAAACGGACATTATGAGTAAAAGAGGAACCCATTAACGTATTGCCACTCATCAGGTGAAAAATGAGTATTGAAAACAGACAATCTACTCAAAAATACTCGTAAGCATACTAGTGTATACTCGTCATCTTTCTTCGCAATAGACTGCGAGTGCAAGAAACGGGTATAAAAATGGTAAAACAGGCTAAAAACGGGCTAAAACCTTAAAAATGAGGTGTAAAAACGATGAATTATTTTTGTAAGGGTATCGAATGCTGATTTAAATTATCGACTAATTAGCTCATTAACTGCCATAATGACTTTGGAGAGAATGCAACAACTCTTTCTTAGATTTTATTTACAGAAGGATATAGAATCTTGTTTAGAATCTTTTCTAAGTTATTTGGATGCTGTTATTTTTCTATTTATATTAAAGGAATATTAAGCAAATTATTGACAGTTTTTATTAGAAAATATCTTTGAATTGGCTTTAGAATCCCCTTAATCAATTTTTGTGTTATGTATTCCTGATTACAAATGTTTATGTTACGCGTTTGAATCATCCTATTAATACATTGCGTTTTTTTTTTTTTTTAATATTTAGTGCCCGCCTTGTAAAGCATTCACCCCACAACTTGTGGATACGTATGAACGAATCCGAGAGAGAGGCCACGATTTTGAAGTAATTTTTGTGAGCTCGGACAGGTAAGGCTCTCGTAATACACTCTTTAAATCAATGCTTCATATTTCAAGCTTTTGTTCCTCTTTGATGGATATTTTTACTGTGCATTTATTGTTGTATCCGTTACATTCTTTTAATTTCTTCGCGTACTTTTTGTAAAAGATTTCAATGGTGTTTTTATTCTAGGAGCGAGGACTCCTACAATGCGTACACGGAAACAATGCCTTGGTTGAGGATACCTTTTAATCAAGAAGAAAGACGTCGAAAATTGGCAAGAGCTTTCGACGTTCAGGCAATACCTACTCTGATCATTCTGGACCTTCGCGACAATATAATCACTCTGGATGGGCGCTCTGAATTGATTGAGGATCCAGAAGGATTGGTAATTTGAATAATTTTATTTGCAGTATAATTATATCGCAAAATAAAATGCGAGAAAAATAAAGATGCTATTAAAGATTATTAAAAATAAAAACTATAAAATATCCTCTTTTAAAATTTTTGCTATTAAAGAATTAATTATTGTTAATATTACAAAGGGGCTATCTCAATTTTCAGAATTTTCCCTGGAGCAATAGACCGGTGAATATTTTAACGGAAAAGTACGCTACGTCGTTACACGATGCTCCAGCCATTATCTTGTTTGTCGGTAAGATGATACAAATAAAAAAAATTAATAAAATAGAATATGATAATTAAGTTAGCTTATGCTATTTTTTTGTTTTATAGAGGGAGACGATTGTGAGATCCAATTTGGAGAAAGTGTATTATTGCCAGCTGCACAAGTACATAGAAGGGATCAATCCGATTATGATCCTAATTACGATGATCCTGATGATGATTCTTTACAATTTTATATAGCTTTAGACGTAAGTGTTTATATATAGTCAGATAAAAATTAAATTTAATAGGTATTATAATTAATACTATTTTTATAATTTTCGAAGATTTATAAGAATAAAGTGTCAAGTTTTATAAGATATGCACATATATCATGTAAAACTGTAATTTTGTAAATATGAAATGTTTCTGAACTAATTGCATTTAATAATTTTTTTGACACAGTGTGAAACATCGGACATTCTTCGTGAATTTATTGGTTTGGATGATGCAGTACCTCTTTTAACCGCTATCGATATTCCACGAGGGATATATGTTGTAATGGAGGATGGTGCTGAAATTACTGTGGACTCCGTACAACAGTTCGTCGACGGATTTCTCAATAATAAACTGCCGATAAAAAAAATAGAGGCAGTGCATAAAACATCAAAAACAAGCGAACGTATGCCGGCCTAAAATCATATAAAACGTTAATTAAATACAAAATTTGTACTTGTCAAATTTTATAAGAGTTGTTCAGACGAAAAAGTTCTTCTCTTTCTCTTATTCTTTTTTACACTCCTGTCTCTGTGATATCGTCGTCCTTTACGTAGAGAGATTCGCGTGTAAGCTATACTTGTTCTTACACTGAGAGAAAAAGATGGCTGCAATTATCATAATTTAACTATAATGCACAGTCATTTTCGGTGCCAACTATATATATATATTTACAGTTGTTTTAATCATGCAGCTATTATAACTATTAGTTATTATTATATAGATAGTAAGTAAATGTTTAAAAAATAGTTATATTAACTATAATTCTGAATGCATTCACTATATAAAGTTTTTATCATCCATATCTTGATATTTGAAATTATCATAATCTATAGTAAAATTCTTTCATGATTGGTAGAATTATAAACACAAGATTATTATTATTATTAACATTATAGTAGTAATAACTATAAAAATGAAGTTCCTGATCATAATTATTTTATCATGTAATTAGTCACGCAATTAGTCATAAATACCAAACATTTTTCTCTCAGTGTATATAATTCTTCGCGAATATAACAAAAAAATATGTATTATATCACAGTCAAAACTAAGTCGATCAAATTGTATTTTTAAGTGTACGTAGACGCACACAAATACGTTAATATTTTATAAATTACTAAATAAATACCGGATAAGCACACTGGAGGTTCTTATGTTTATAAAATAGCCTATTCATTGTTATGTAGCTTATTCACGAGCTACATTATATTTATATTACCGGTATTTAAATGTTTAACGTATTATGAAATCTGTTCTTTTTAGCTGAAATTTTTGCAGTTTATTTTTTCTCTTTTTCTCTTCTACGTGAAAAAAAAGTGAAAGGATGAACTTTGTGCAAGAAATGAGCTAATAAGAACAGGCCTACTGGCGTAACTACATATCTATGTTGCATAAATTTAGCATGTAGGCAATGATGAGCATCATATCAATTGTCCAATATAGCAAATTTTATTTGTATTTTTTTAAATTTCTCTTGTTTCTTTTTTATAAAAGTATTTTATTTTACCATGTCTCTTAAATTACTAATGCAAACAATGATACTTTTCACTTACTTATCACTTACTATTGTATTATCCTAGCGTTTTTCATACAACACATATTACACTCACACGATGTTATTGATTTACTTACTAGTCCTAATTTATATATTAAATATTTTACAATTATAAAGCTACTACCGTCGCTGGTTAAAAAATGTACAATGAATTTGCGTTTAAAAAAGGCACTATACGTCATGAGCAATAAAGTGCTTTGAGTTATTTTAATAGTCGTGTTAGTTAAAAATTTGATTAAAGTGATTGTCATATATATCGTTTATCTTCGATAATTATACGTCTGTAATGATCACAATGTTGTGATTATCACAACATTATCACGAAAGAAGTGCTGCCAAAGCATCAAGAAATTTAGGTCTTTCTTCAATTTTCAGTCTTATTACTATAAAAAGGGGAAAAATGTTAAATACTGTGAATTCCATCAGATTCATGTAACTAAAAAAATTTCACTTCACTTACTTGTACTGTCAAAATAATCTGCCTCAATGTAACAATTTTTATTCTTTGCAGCCTGCTCAAATGCTTTTCCAAATAAACTGTAATGAAAAAATTCATGGTTAAAAAAAATTATGAAAATTATATTTTGTCTATGCCTACAAATATTACCTTCTGGGTTGATCCTCGCAAACTGGTGGTATACCAACAAGAAGGCATGATCCTTCCTCTGTATTAAATGTCGCAGAGGCCACAAGGGGCCATTCAGAAGCGCGTTTGTTTCTCGAAGAATTTACATATGCTTTGAGGGCAAACTGAGCCAGCATAATTAGAGGATGAGGATGTGCAAATAAATAATTATCTATATTCCCAACCGGCACACTAAGATATAAAAAGGAACCAAAATTTTTTACTTGTTTAGCTTCTAATACACTCTGTGCAGTTTTGAAGATATTGTGAAGCATAAGTTTCGCTTTTTCAATGCCACTTTCTAAAGCATCCTTTTTTGTACGTGACAAACAATCCAACGCATCTAAGAAACAACGTTGTGGTTGTCTGTCTTTCGTCTGCAAATGTATAATAATGTATACATTAATAAAAAAGTTATTAGTTTTTTTTATTATAGTTATTATTCAATGACTGCTGACTTACCGTAGAATCTAGTAAAGCTAACATAGCATATACCATATCTGACGAACAATATTTAAAACGATAACCATATTGAAGTGTAAAACTAGTGCCAATGATGCTACTGACATTATATTTGCCAGCTAATTTTTCAACCATTTGCTTAAATTCTTGTCTAAAAGTAAGATCCATTGCACGAAATAATTGTCTGGATTGCACCAGAGGTAAACCCATTTCAGCTAAAATTTCTCTCAAACGCTGTTCTCCTCTAATGGACCACAAACGTAACGACACTGCAGTTGACATTGAATATTTCAAGCTAGCTTCAACAGTCCAGTGACGATATAATGCTAATTGGAGACTGTTATTATTAAGAAATTATATAGCATATGTATGAATAATATATATCAAATTTAATGAGTCGAGAACAAATTATATATACAAAAGGATACTCTTTATCATAAGTAACTTTAAGAATACTCTGTTGCTGTTGTTGATTGTCAACATCAACACCTTGTCTATGTGTTAATCTTGAAACATGTGCCTGAAGAGAACCTTCCTCAAGGACGGCTACTTGTGACTCTACTTTGCTAAGGATAGACTGTTCTGTGGAACCGACTATGGCCCACCATGCCATGTCTAAATTATCCTTTGACATATTCCAAGCCATTTCAAACACTACTATCGCGCTCTGTAATAAAATGAAACATGTACAATAAACTTTAAAAATAAAATTTTTGTATTATTATTGTTGAAATCTTAAATTAAAATACATACTGATTTGCCATAGTAACTGTATTGTAAATAATTGAAAAGAATTGTTGCTCTGTTTTCAACCCATTTTCTTCGTTCGCTTCGCCTTAATATATCCTCTTCATTCAATTTTCTCCTTTTACTTTGCCTGCCTTCGTTTTCATTCTCTGCTTCTTCCTCACTTGCATCTTCTTCATCTGACTGTAAGCAATTGAACAAAATTATAGAAAATATAGAGAGTTGTGAATAGGATGAGACAATTTATTACATACACTATCATCTCGGAATATATCATTATATTCTGGGATCTCATTGTCTTCATCAGGTTTACCAAGGATACGTATTTGACTTTCTGAGTATATATTGCATAAATCATAAGGTCTATGACTATCGAGGATAAAAAATACCACGGATTCGTTCGGTCGAAGTAATTCCACTATATCTAGAGTACCGCCACAGTTTATCATAATAACATTTTTTATCTGAAAGGAGAAATTTTTCTTAAATTATTATCATCAAGTGGAGCACATGATAATGAACATATTTACAAGATGCTTGAGTTATTACCTCTTCACAATTTTCATCAAAGGCATTTATCATATCCTGAATACCTCGGACAGGTACAAGAGTATATATCATATGATCATTTTTGAAAAGCTGTTGTAATATCCTACAGGCACAAATTGCATCAACATCAAAGTTCACCAGAAGTAAGCATCTCTGAAACAGGAAAAAGATTAGTTAGCAATAAAAAATTGTATGATATTACACAAATGTTTATTATTAATAAAATCAAAGGATACAGTATGCATGATATAATTTTCTAACTATTTAAAAGAAAGCATTATATATGATTATGAATAGAGGTTTAGATTTTTAATAAAGAATTATTGTAAATTATATAAAATGAATAAATACAGATTGCATTTTGTTTGTTACTTATAGAAAACATAAGATCAAACATGCGATATGATTTTCTCTTTATTTAAAAGAATAGCTTATATAATTATGTATAATTATGAATATGAGTATAAATTGAAAGAATTACTTAGAAAATCTAAAACGAATAAACATGCTGTTTGTGTTTATTATTAAACAACAGTTTTTGATAATAACAGATATTTATTATTAATAAGAAACAAAAAAATCAGATACAATATGACTATCTAAAAGAAAGATAGAATTATATGTGATTATGAGTACAAGTATAGAATTTTAATAAAGAATAATTTTATGAAGTAATTATTATAAAGTATTTAAAAAATGAATCATAGTTTGCATTATGTTCAGTAGTTATAGAAAATAAAAGAATCAGAATGTAGGATACAATTTTCTATTTAGCTTAAAGATTAAAATTATGTATAACCATGAGTACGAGTATAAACGTAAAAGTTTTGTTGTAAAGCATATAACGAATAAACACCCTGTTTGTTATTATCAGGTTTTATTAATAATAGACACATTTATTATTAATAAGAAGCAAAAGAATCAGATATGATACTTTATACTTAACTCAATAAAAAAAATTATGTGTGGATATATGAATTAAAGTATAAATTTAATTAAGTATTTATTGCAAAGTATACAAGGAATATACACGTTGTTTATGTTTATTATTAAGCAATAGATTTTAATAAGACATTTATTATTATTAGAAACAAAGAAATCAGATATGATTTTCTGACTATACAAAAGAGACAGAATTATATATGATTATGAATAAGAGTAATAGATTTTTAATAAAGAATTATTTATTATAAAGTGTACAAAAATGAATAATTTGCATTATGTTCATTAGTTATAGAAAATAAAAGAATCAGATATATAGGATACAATTTTCTATTTATCTAAAAAGATAGAATTATGTACAACTATGAATACAAGTACAAATGTAAAGAAGTTTTGTTGTTAAGTACACACCCAATAAACATACTATTTGCGTTTGTTATTATATTATTTTATTAATAAAAAACACGTTTATTATTAATAAGAAGTAAAAGAATCGGATGCGACTCTGAGTCAAAGAAAAGAGAATCATGTGAAGCTGTATGAATTAAAGTATAAATTTAACTAGGAATTTATTGCAAAGCATACAGGAAATATACACGCTGTTTGTGTTTATCAGTAATAAACACAATTTTAACAACAGTTATGTTTATTAATAATGAAAGAAAAAAAAGCAATGATGGTTAGACTTGTACGCGACCCAGGTGTGATCCAGGGAAGATAGAATTGTGTAATTACGTAATTTACGTAGACAGAAGGATGAAAAAACGCCGATAATCGGAACGTCAAGGGAGAGCCGAGAAGGCTGCCGAGAGAGTTCGAGGAGCGAGACGGTGCAGGTAGGTCGCGGCGTAACCTATACACGACGGATACAAACACGCCGCCGCGAGGCAGAACGGGACGTCGACTCACGTTTTTCTGTATCGCATCGTAGAAATCCTTTTCCAGGTTGGTCACGAACATGATGCGACTGTCTACGGCAGGCGAAACATCGCAGATTTCGCGACGGCCTCGCGCACGGGTCTCAGAACGGGCGATTTAGCGCGAAAAATCCAAACCGTTGGATCACACGGCGCCCCGTTGCGCGCGACGATCGCTCGACCGCCGTTGGCGTCGGCGAGAGGAGATTGCTTTTGACGCCGCCATGACTCCGCGGTACGCGAGCGGTCGAGCGTGACGAGCAGAATGCGACGATAAGTCCGCAATTTTGCAATTAACAACAAAGTTGCAAGTGTGGCAACGTCCGACCACGAGGGTTTTCGCAATTCTTGTAAACACTGCGAACAGTAAACAGTGCCGTTGACAATATCGACGGATCGAGATTAATTGAATCGACGAATCGAGATTAATCGGATCGACATATTTGCCCCGCGATTTTTAAATCTGTTCTTTGGTGCTCGTATCGTCAATTTATATTTTCTGCACTCAAAATAAGGATGAATTGTTAATTATACGTCGAAGAAAACAGAGGAGCATTAAACGAGAGAACGAAGATTTTTCGTTCATAAATCAGACTATAGCGAAGTAGTTTATTATATAAATGTCTGTAATAGTTATTACTCTATCCAGCTCTACAGAAAATGTAATGTTCGTCCTTTATAATTGAACTGTTTGTCTTTTTTCTTCTCTTCAAGTTATATATACTCAGACAACACACAATACAATTATGATAAATATTTATGAATATTTATTGTATTATTTTTTTTTTTTTAAAGAATGACATGCTCCGACATCGAGAGATTCTGGAGAACACAAGAGAATTGTGAAGTCAAAAATATCGCGATTTTTGCTCACGCGATAATATTCTTATTTTTCATTTTCTCATTTTCCATCATCTGCTCCTCTACAAAATTTCACGTGCGGTACACATGCGTAAAACCTATCCTAACATCCGAAACGCTACATCTACAAACATTTTCTTCATAGCTCGACGATTTCGCGTCGGTCAGTCGGTAGTCGGTGTCAGTCGGTGTTGGTCGGTGTCACTAGTGAATAACGTGGTGATGTGGTGAATAGTGATTGATAGTGATCGACGATCGGAGGTGCGTGGGTGATCGAAGGGCCACACGTGAATTAAGTCGGATTGATTGAGTCGTGGGCGACACGCGAAATGGAATTGTTCAGAGGCCTGTGGAGGAAGTCCTCTGTCATGTACAAGAGCGGGGTGCAATGTATATCGTTGAGACACAAGTAAGCGTTTAAATGTCCTTCATAACCTCAAAGTGCACCGTGCGAGGAGTATACATTTCTATTGTAATTGAATGGCAAAACAGATCCGATGCACTGTGTGCATTATGCGGAGGAAAATATTATATTGTGATAACACGTAATTATTACTTTACTGACGTTGACATCGTTGTAGTGGCACCACAACGTCGAACGTTGCCGAGGTGGCGGTCTTTTCGCGAGACGGCGACTCCGGATTGACGATTACTGATGCCGGGGACACGAAGCCGAAGGACGACATGATTTTCAACGCTCTCGGAGCGACCGACGAGCTGTCGTCTTACATAGGACTGGCGAGGGAGTTTGCCTGCGACGGGAAGGTCGAGCATCCGTATGTCGACAAGCTAAAGAGGGTACAAATGATCCTGTTTGACCTGAGCCATGCCATATCCAAGTCCATGCCTGGAAAGACTAGGTCCTTTGAAAGCAAACACACTAAAGATTTAGAAGAGTGGATTCTTGAGTATGCGAATCAGCTCCCTCCTCCTGAAGATTATATCATTCCAGTAATTATTTAAATATCACAATATTTTTATGTATATATACAGGAGATGGATAAAATAATGTAAACGTCCAGGAAATGCACTATTTTTTTATTAACAAGAGATTAATGTACCATTTGTCTTTCATAGATTTTATTTTTGTTTGAAATTAGGTCATATAATACTTCAATAGTCACCAATAAAGTACTATTCTTTTAGCAGATCTTTCAATTGATTATGCAAGTGATGTTGGAAGAAATTTGCTTTTTATACTATTTTTCAAAATTCTATTCTTTAGAATTTTAACTTTTTTCTTGGTCAATTGCTTGACTTAAATGTCATCAATTTATTGTGAGCAGTTTCAAAGAGCAGAATAAAAAACAGAGTTTTTCTTTCAATCTTTTGAAAGGTATTCTGCTAGAAGAATGGCATAACATTGCCCATTGGTTACTATTTAAGCATTATATAACTTTATTATTTATTCCAAACAAAGATAAAACCTATTAAAAACAAAATATAAGCCAACCTTTTATTTAAAATAAGAAATGTATTTCGCAGGTTACATTATTTTGTCTTCCTGTATATTTTTTTCAGTTTTAATTCTAATTGTATTCAATGTTTTAAAACTAGGGTGGTGGAAAAGCTTGTGCTTCTTTACACGTCGCACGAACAGTATGCAGGCGCGCTGAAAGGAGTATTACAACACTAGTACGAGATGGTGCTCTAGATAAAGAAGCACAAACGTATTTGAATAGATTATCAGACTTCCTTCTGACAGTATCACGCATCGCGGCCAAATGTGATCAACGCACGGAGAATATTTATATTCCGCGAGCAGAAGTGACGGAAGAGAAGTGAAAGGACTGATTTACAAATTGTTGTAGGGCATGAATTTTTTGCACACTGACAGATATAAATATTTACATAATCACACACAATATATGTACACATACACGAACATATAACGCAGTTAGATTTAAAAAAATAGAATGAGGATCCGTTCCAAATTGCGTATTAAATATATAGAGTATAATTTGTCCTTTGTTGTTTATTGAATTTTAACAAGGACAAATAATGCTCTATGCGTTTGATGCGTAAATTCGGAACGCATTTTAAGTGATCGCCATTATTTGTTTCTTTAATGTTTGTACGCTTGATGTTCAAGTAGTACGCATTTTGTGGGCTTTTTTTCGTTACATATCTAAAATTGCAATTTTTAAATAGAATAAAATTGGTTGAATGAAGAGTGATAAAATTCTTGATTGCAATTTTAATAGGAAATGTTTATTGCAATTATTAAAAGGAATAGTGTAATGATAAAGATGTTGTATGACATACGTGTAAGTATATGATTTACTTAAATAATACTTGTAAATACAAATGCAAATTGTTTTATTAGATATTCTTAAGAAGTAACAAAGTTATTAACATATACTTAAAATATAAATTAGAATCAATAAATACGAATCTCTCCAGTGAATAACAGTGCCTAGAAACAATTTACAATTAGGTTAAGAGTTCTTCTCCTTCGATTACCTCATTTAAGTTAACTAATTCCAGTAAACCAGTGCCCTTTGTTTCTGATCGTATTAATTCATCTACTGCTCTGTATTGACCTGGATCAATTAAGCAGATTATCGTTAGCGATCCATTATCCCATTCCTCAGTCTCCATCTTAGTCATGAGTTTAACGACTTTATCCTTCAATTTCCTAGCCTCTTTTTCTGCTATGACAATTCTGAGTCGCATTTGGACACGCTCCAGAGGCATTACCTCTTTCAGCTGCGAGATAACATCCAGTGCCTGCTGCTTGGCATTTCGATTAGGTTTGACAGAAAAATGTATCTCGTCCCTCATGGCATTCTCGATCATGGTAACTGGATATGGATGCTTGGTCTCTGGATTTATACACTTGCTGGCAACTGTTGTGGCAATGTCTTTGAACATGGATTCCAATGCCAGATGCCTCTCTTTATCGGACACTTGCAGCTCGCCTTTGGCAAGGATCTGTTTGCAGATCTCAGTTTGATCTTCAGTTTCAAAAGCTTTCAAGAGATCTTCCTTCTTCGCGACCTGACCCTTTGACACATTGATGAATATTGTGTGTGTTTGCAGTACTTCGTCAATATCTTTTTCTCTGAAATACATTTTTAAGAGAAATAACGAATGACGTGTATTTAATTCCACATTACACAGGGAACAAAAAGAATTTTCTGAATAATGAATTAAAAATAAACTACACGACATGATTCCTTCAAATTTTAGATAGCCATTAAAACATAGTTTCTAAGAAGGTAAACAAATCAATTCTAAAAGACGAGAAAAAACAAGGTAGAATTTCGCAAATACAATCATCCAGATTTGATACGCAATGATAAAATTCAGATGATGTACTTAAATGTGAATGAGGTATGTAAACAAAGAAATTTTTAGGTTAAACAGATAGAACATCTCGACTCACTGCTTGTTTCTCCAGGACATCACTTTGTTCTTGTAGCACGCGATCTCGAAGCGCTTGCCAGCCTTCTTCATGCGAACAACGGCTACGTTTGTCAGCCTTATTTGATTCGTTGGCGTAAATATCTTCGACATTTTTGCAGCGAGCTCGACTCGACAAGGTTGACTGAAGTGTTTTTGACAAACGATCGCTGTGAATGAAGCACACTCGATCGACAACAGTCTTCTTCCAATTCTATTTACACTCTGCTACAGAAAACATTGCACATTGTTTTGCAAATTAAGCTATGATCGATATGCACACATACACACGTTCGACACGTAACGACATCTGCGACGTACGCAGGTGTACGACCAATTGGGTGATTGGAATATGTAACTCGTTTGCTATCAGATGGGATGTGTAATTGGTTGGATTTAAACGTAAGAGCCAATTACGTGACTGCTACTTTACCGCTCTATTCTAGGATTAGATGAGCTCACAAGAAGTGTAAGTAATACGTGAGTAGTCGAACTGACTGAAGAAAGATACGATGTGAAATATACGACGAATTATCAATAACATTATTATTGGTAATTATGCAGAAGAGCTCCGTCACCTCCGATTTTGACGAAATTAGGTTCATTCAACGCGTTTTCACTCAAAATGAACGAATCTGGCAGAAAAAAGTGTCGCTCTGCCCCGCGA
>QKQZ01007380.1:0-30607 GCA_003595255.1 Solenopsis fugax | reverse complement strand
ATAATACTATATATCGTTTTCTGAATAAAACATAGTCTTAACAACAGCTTTTTTACATTTTTTTTTCATCTTAAAACACAAATTTCAGAATATTGCTGGACTGATTACGAATTACCCCGTGCTTGGGGTTATTCGAAATACTTTGTACGGGTCGACATTTTTATATGTAGGTCAAAACAAGTACATTTCCGTGTTTTATCTATACCGGTATTGTGAAGGGGAAGGTTCAACCTTTCAACTTTTTTTTTGTAGCCGACTAAGAGCCATGTAAATTTCTGTTATTAAACTTTCTTGTAACTTCAGTCCATTACGAGATATCTGCTCGGACATTTATATTATTATATCACTGTGTGTGTGTGTGTGTGTGTGTACACACACACACACGCACGCGCACACACGCACGCGCACACACGCACACGCACACGGACACACACACACACACACACACACACACAATGATATAATAATATAAATGTCCGAGCAGATATCTCGTAACGGACTGAAGTTACAAGAAAGTTTAATAACAGAAATTTACATCTCTTAGTCGGCTACAAAATGCATGTAAAAAAATTCTTTTTACTCGTAATCTTTTTGAGTTATGAAGGTCAACGTAGATTTTTTAAATGGGTACCTATAATTTGTTTTGCATATTTACATAGTAGAGGTAATTTTCAATCAAAATAATATTCGCAAAAAAATTGCTACGACGCATCGTTTACGAGATAATCGGCATTAAAGTAGTTAGTTCCGCATTAAAATTTGAAAAACAAGATTCGTCAGACTAAGTAATATTTTGAAGCCTGTTATGTCGAACAGGACCACTGACCTTCAACTTGTCAAAATACACGACTGCTTGATTTGTAAATAAAGTATTTGTATAGCATAGAATATGAATTACAGGGTAGTATGAGTCTGTTAGTCAGTCGTCTACATATTTTCAATAAGTACATATCATATTGAAAATTACAAGCGCGTGACTATCCCTGAAAATGAAGAAGGTTTACGACATAAGATCATTAGAGTTGTTGAAAGTATTACAAAAGAAATGCTGCAGTTAACAATAAGAAACATTATGAAACGCGTTGAATGCAGTATCGATCATGATGGTAACAATTTCGAGCAATTTATTAATTAATGTGTTAATAAATGTTTCATGAAAAAACATTGTTTACTTTCTCAACATATTTGACATTCCAAACCTGTTCAAAAATCGATCCAAATTATTACTTTAATACTTAACATGCCGATTATCTTGTAAACGATGCGTAGTAGCGAATATCATTTTGATTGAAAATTACCTCTACTATGTAAATATGCAAAAAAAATTATAGGTACCCATTTAAAAAACCTACGTTGACCTTCATAACTCGAAAAGGTCACGAGTAAAAAAAAAATTTTTTACATGAATTTTGTAGCCGACTAAGAGCCATGTAAATTTCTGTTATTAAACTTTCTTGTAACTTCAGTCAGTTACGAGATATCTGTTCGGACATTTATAAACGAACACCCTGTATATATATACAGGGTATTCATTTGAAAACTTTCCAGCTGATTATCTCGAAAAATATGAAAAATACAAAAAAAAAAGTTAAAACACATGTTCCATGATTTCAAGGGGGAAAGAGAACGGCACTCTCAATTTTTTTTATTTGGAGGGCGTTTTCAACGTAATTTGAAAGTCAAATTTGTTTATTTAAATGGAAATGTATATTTTTTATTACAGGATCTTATTCTACGTAAAAAAACAAATAACTTCTGCAGAAAACATTTTTTTGTTCGATCACTATTTTAGGAGACATTTAAGAAAATAGCAAGGCGTAGTTACTGCATAAAATTTCGTCACTTATTATAACAAATGTTCAAAATGTTCTCCGTTGTTTGCTAAACAATAATAAAGGCGATTCCGAAATTCTGAACGAACATTTTGGAAAGTATCTGTTGGAATAGCTCTACATTCCTGTACAATTCTTTGACATAAATTGTTGATATTTTCCGGTCGTACTAACACATACCTTTCGAAAACAAAGATAGTCAGATCGTTTATGTTGTGTTGAATCCATTTCTTGCTGTCTTTCAATACAACAGTGTACTATTCAGTCGGATGTAAAACTTGTATCAGAGATTATCTAAAGGAATATCACATAATTAAACTTTATAGAATGGTGTATTCTTTAGAAGAACGAGTTAATATTATTTTTATTCATGCTGATAAAGATAAGTGTGCTCGTAGAACTGTTGCTACATTTAATGAGAGATATCCTGGTAAACATGTTTCTCATACGTAATAGATATGTAATACAACTCGTTAAAAAGTTTAAAGCAACAGGATCTGTAACAAATTTAAAAAGAAATCAACCAAGATTTATAAATGAAACTAATCAAATTGAAATTATGAAACAGTTTACTATGAATCCTACTAGTTCAATCCGTAAAGTTTCAATGACAACTGGTATATCAGTGGGATCTGTACACAAAATAGTGAAATTAAACAAATTTCATCCCTATAAAATGCAGTTGCATCAAAAATTATTGGAAGATTTCGATAGGCGGATTGAGTTTTGCGAAGAAATCACAGCTATGATCAACGTCACTCCCAATCTGATTAAAAACATTTGTTTTACTGACGAATGCACTTTTTTTTAAATGGTGATGTAAATCGTAATAACTGTTGTTATTGGTTTGACGAAAATCCACATCTTATTAGAGAAAGTAATACTCAATGGCCAGAAAAAATAAATATCTGGACAGGCATTCTAGGAAATAGTGTAATAGGCCCTCTATTTTTCCAAGAGAACATGAATGAAATCTTTATTTAAATTTACTAGACGAGGTTATTGATTCACTCTTGAAAACCAAAAAAGATGAAAATGGCAATTTGTTGTTAAATGAGGAACTTTTATGCTTCCAACACGATGGTGCTCCCCCACATTATGTGTTATCAGTTCGACAGTGGCTAAACAATCGATTCCCACAGAGATGGATTGGTAGAAGAGGAGTCATCGAGTGGCCACCAAGATCTCCTGATCTAACTCCACTCGACTTTTTCTTATGGGGACACTTAAAATCCGTTATTTATAAAATTCCACCGGAAAATATCAACGATTTACGTCAAAGAATTGTATAGGAATGTAGAGCTATTCCAACAAATACTTTCCAAAATGTTCGTTCAGAATTTCAGAATCGCCTTTATTATTGTTTAGCAAACAACGGAAAACATTTTGAACATTTGTTATAATAAATGACGAAATTTTATGCAGTAACTATGCCTTGCTATTTTCTTAAATATCTCCTAAAATAGTGATCGAACAAAAAAATGTTTCCTACAAAAGTTACTTGTTTTTTTACGTAGAATAAGATCCTGTAATAAAAAATATACATTTCCATTAAAAAAAACAAATTTGACCTTCAAATTACGTTGAAAACGCCCTCCAAATAAAAATATTGAGAGTGCCGTTCTCTTTCCTCCTTGAAATCATGGAACACGTGTTTTAACTCTTTTTGTATCTTTCATATTTTTCGAGATAAATCAGCTGGAAAGTTTTCAAATGAATTTCCTGTATATATTATATATATATATACGTATATATAAACAATTTTTAAACTCGCGCGCTGGCACCGCACCACAAGAACAAAGTACCATCTTATTGTAAGTTCTGGACAAGTTCTTAGAATTTTTTACTAGTTCTGCGATAGTTCTAAAGCTTTCTATAGGTTTCGTTAAATGTTCCGGCCTTTAACAATTTTTTAATAATTTTTGAACCTATGCGCTGACACCACAAGAGGGAAGTATCATTAATGAGAATCCTGGATGACTTCTTGGAATTTTTTGATAGATCTGCAATAATTCTAAAGCTTTTTATTCGCTTTGATTTCCTGCCTCTATCTGTTTTTAAATAATTTTTAATCCCGCGTAACGGCACCGCACCAGAAGAGTAAAATATCATATTAATAAGAGTTCTCGACGAGTTCTAGGCATTTTTCTACAGTTCTGCAATAGTTCTAAGGCTTTCTATAGGTTTCGTCAAGAGTTCCTTTAAATATTTTTAAATTTACATGTTGGCACCGCACCACAAGAGTAAAGTACTTATTGCGAGTTCTAGTCGACTTCTTAGCATTTTTTGATAGCTCTACGATAGTTCTAAAGCTTTCTGTTGGGTTTGAGTGACCATAGATGGCACTAGTAAGTAATTTCTATAAAGTGTGATTGCGTGTGTTGTACTTTTGTGCATTGTTTGTATAGCCTTTATCAAGAGTATGATAAAAAGAAGTATTTATTATACATGCACATTAAATGCGCAGCAGATAACATTTATTTTCTTTTATTAAGATGTAATATTTTTGTTTTCTTTTTTTTGTGAGAGACTTGTATTAAAAACGCGTGGCATATACTTCATAAATTACTTGTATTTTTGTTACAGGCGCTAGCCCATCGATTATACTTTGCAAATAAAAGTACAATTGCAATCAAATTCATTCGTATATCAAATTTCCCGATTTTGCACAATTCTGTATGTGCGCAATATATCTGAATACGCAACACTTTCTATAAGTTTGGCTCTGAGTTTCTACCTCTATCTGCTTTTAAACAATTTTTAATCCCGCGCGCTGGCACCACACTACAAGAGTAAAGTACTACCTTAATATGAATTTCGGACGACTTCTAGACATTTTTCGATAACTATTAGCTTTAAAATCCATTTTATTTCGTTTTGCTACGATCTTTCATTTTCTAGATATAACTGGAAAAAAAAATACGAGTTGTGTGCATGTATCGGCAATATGATTGCTCGGTACGATGTTTCTCCAATGAGTACAAATAGTTATTTCGAATGTATTTTTTAATACTAAATATGAAAACATTAATAGAATTTGACTATCACATCACAAAAACAATGTTATCAAGCAGAATAAAAACAATTTCTGCGAACAATTAGTATTTCTTCTTCCAACTATACCTAGGAAACGAAAAATCGTAGCGACATAAAACAAAATGAATTTTAAAGCTAAAAATTTATGCTCCCATGTAACGTAAACAAAATTTAGAAAAAAATTTTTCTGTGGGTGCTACAACACCATAAAGATCTTCAAAAAATTGTCGTTCTTTATCACTTTGACATTGTTTTTCTCAAAATTGTGACGTGATAACAAATTCCGACAACGGATACGTGTTCAACACGCAAATATTTATAAAAATCACCTAGTCTCATTACATCCGCAAAATTTCGCAGGCTAGTGTTATTAAAAAATGTTTAAAGGCGCGAACTGTTGACGAAACCTATAGAAAACTTTAGAACTATCGCAGAACTAGTAAAAAATGCTAAAAAGTCGGCCAGAACTAGTAATAAGGCGGTACTTTACTTTTATGGTGTGATGCCAACATGTAAATTTGAAAACTATTAAAAAATGTTTAAAGGTCGGAATTCTTGACGTAACCTATAGAAAGCCTTAGACCTATTGCAGAACTATCGAAAAATGCCCAAGAAATCATTTGGAACTCTCGTTAATATGGTACTTCATTATTCTGATGCGATGCCAGCGCGAGGGATTAAAAATTATTTAAAAACAGATAGAGGCAGGAAATCAGAGCGAAATCTGTAGAAAGCTTTAAAACTAGCGCAAAACTATCGAAAAATGCCAAGAAGTCATCCAAAACTCACATTAAGATGAGACTTTACTCTTGTGGTACTGTACTAGCGCATAGGTTCAAAAATTATTTAAAAATTCTTGTTAAACTCTTGACAAAACCTATAAAAAGCTTTAGAATTATTGCAGAACTATCAAGAAATGCCTAGAACTCGTTCAATAAGGTACTCACAATAAGATAGTACTTTGCCCTTATGATGCGGTGCCAGCGCGCGAGTATAATAATTGTTTAAATATACAGGGTGTCCCACAACCCGTAATCGAAATTTTAATAACGTATTCCTTACTTAAAAATAAAACAAAAATCCTAATACGAAAATGTCGAAGCTATAATACTTTTTAAATGAGAAATATTTACAATAGGCGAATCAGGTAGTCTAAAGATCGCGCGCTCAGTGACGGTACAATAACAGTGGGTGCTCTTGCACTTTTGTAAACTTGTTATTACATTGAAGTAATTACGATGATATTGAAATGCTTCATTGATTGAATTATATTTAAACTTAATTTAGTACATTGTATATGCATTGTACATGTTATAATCATATAAAAATATTACAGGATATTAAAAATAATTATAATGAATTGTCAAAATTCACAAGATGTCAATGATTCACAAGATAGACAACTTCAGAGAAGAGATATATGTCATACAACTCGGCAATATACTACTTAATGAAAAATGTGTTGATAAGAACGCGAAGTTCTTTGACACATAATTACATTTCCATTGATATGAAATAATATTTCATATCATTACATAATACTACGAGATTTATACTCCCCAATAGGCACATTGTGCGAATATTATTGTATAATAGCATCATGAATTGACGAAACTTTTGAATAATTGCGCTAAGATGATACGTTATAACGCAGCAGTTTTGTCTAAATAAAGTTTTTAAATAACATTCGTCAAAAATCAAATAAAGGAGTATACAAATTTTCAAGGATTTCGTCAAAACAGTTAATAGTCTTATGNTGAAATCGTTGTCAATTATGCTTCAATAATTTAGAAATTAATTCAAAATTGGATCAAATCGAGTAATAATGCATTGCAAATCGTTAATTGGATTACATTTTTCTTTATAACATTTGTTACAAGAAAGTTAATAGTCTTATGACAAAAACTTGAAACTATGATTAAAAATCAATTATAGCTATAACTTTCTTGTAACAAATGTTATAAAGAAAAATGTAATCTAATCAACGGTTTGCAATGCATTATTACTCGATTTGATCCAATTTTGAATTAATTTCTAAATTATTGAAGCATAATTGACAACGATTTCATGACGATGCGAATAATGTGATTTATTCACTTTATTTCAATATAGCAATTTCATTCAATTTTTTCTTAAGCGTGGCGTTATTCTGGCGATGATTTTCGGTTTCTACGAAGAAAAATACACAAGAAAATATAGAAATAAAACGATCACTGAATGGTGACGAAATCCTTGAAAATTTGTATACTCCTTTATTTGATTTTTGACGGATGTTATTTAAAAACTTTATTTAGACATTTTTCATTAAGTAGTATATTGCCGAGTTGTATGACATACATGTATCTCTCTGAAGTTGTCTATTTTGTGAATCATTGACATCTTGTGAATTTTGACAATTCATTATAATTATTTTTAATATCCTGTAATATCTTTATATGATTATAACATGTACAATGCATATACAATGTACTAAATTAAGTTTAAATATGATTCAATCAATGAAACATTTCAATATCATCGTAATTACTTCAATGTAATAACAAGTTTACAAAAGTGCAAGAGCACCCACTGTCATTGTACCGTCATTGAGCGCGCGATCTTTAGACTATCTGATTCGCCTACTGTAAATACTTCTCATTTAAAAAGTATTATAGCCTCGACATTTTCGTATTAAGATTTTCGTTTTATTTTTAAGTAAGGAATACGTTATTAAAATTTCGATTACGGGTTGTGGGACACCCTGTATACAAGTATATGAGGCATTCCACACCAAATAAACCATCCATATTTCGAAGTGTCACAGATTTTATATTGCGTGAGCTTGAAAACTTGATGGCCAAACACTCTATGCCAAGTATTAAGCCCATAGAACAATTGGTTGCCGAACTGTAGGACTATAGATTTTTGAACTTTATCGTCACAGTGCTCTTTTCGCTACTTTACAGTGGGCGTAAAAGGCAAGTTTGAAAATAAAATGTTGCCGTTACTTATAGAAAATTGAACGCTCTTTCATATGAAAATACTCGTTTTTCGACCAGAACCCGTTTTCGACGATTTTTGCCATTTTTAAGTCTTCAAAATAGCGGCGATTAAAAAGTCAGTCTCGATTTTCTTCGGAAATAGCTGAAAATGTAGTCCTAGGCCTTTACTTTGTTACCGTAAAAGGATTTAATGAGACATAAATTCGTTTAAGAGTAAAAGCTCGGGAAGTAAGATAATGTTCGACGGTAAACAGAGAGGTAATTGTGTCGTACAATAGTTAATAAAAAATCTTGCGTTAGATGACACTAGAAACAAAAAGAACAAGGATAGATAATGTATTCATGAGTATGCTTGGCGAAGAATGCTGCTATATGATAGCTTAAGCGATGCTGTCCTCACAAGACCCGCGCTACGTCATTGCTATGCGCAAACATGCGCAGAGATGGACCAGTCTCTCGTTAGACAAAATGAAGTCTGCTCGCCTGCCCTTAACGCTGTTCTTGTTATCTCTACAACTCATAACGCGATTAAATGCCAATCGACTCTTCGTCGGAAAAAAATTCCTTAAATTCAGTCTCAACCTTGTTAAACAGGTTCTGTAAGGATCTTGCAGAGAGAAAAATGCCACTAGGGCTTAACAGCGCTCCGACAATTTAGTTGGGCCGAGCCTAATAGAGGAGGGGCCGGGCGATGTAGCGACATTGCCTCACTTTCCGAGCTCTTACTCCCAAACGAATGCGTGCCCCATTAAATCCTTTTAGGGTAACAAACAAAGTAAAGGTCTGAGGCTACATTTTAAGCTATTTCCGAAGAAAATCGAGACTGGCCTTTTAATCACACCGCTATTTTGAAAACTTAAAAGTAACAAAAATCATCGAAAACGGGTCCTGACCGAAAAACGAGTATTTTTTACGTAAAAAAGCGTTTAATTTTCTATAGGAAACTTTAACATTTCATTTTCAAACTTGCCTTTCACGCCCATTGTAAAGCAGCGAAAAGAACGCTGTGACGATAAAGTCCAAAAATCTATGATCTTACAGTTCCAATTATTCTACGGACTTAACATTTGGCCACCAAACTGTTCAAGCTCACACAATATGAACAAAACCTATGACACTTCGAACAAAACCTATGACACTTCGAACAAAATGGTTCATTTGGCGTGAAATGCCCCATATATATATATATATATATATATATATAAGTCGGAATTGTTATTGCAACATATTGGGAACTCTAGAACTCTCTTCAAGAACTATAGAATTTCATCGTAAAAATCAATTTTTTATAACTTGAGTTGCGAGCAATAAAATTAAAAATTTTTTTTTTAATATTTAATGACCAGAACTATAGCTTACATCTATTAGAAACTCTAGAACTCTTCGAGAACTATAGAATTCCATAGTAAAAATCAATTTTTTCGAAATTTTAGTTGTCACGAAAAGTTAGCGCATCTCATATTTTCAAATTATAATTTTTTTATTATTCGACGGAACTATTGCTACAAACTATCAAAAACTTTAGAACTATTGTGGCTGCAAATAAAAATGGCATAAAAACTTGCAGAAAGATAAAATGCTAACTTCACAGACTTAAAAATGCGGGTTACACGAAAATACAACGATGAGTTCTAAAAAATTGTTTAAATACTTAATATGAAAGATCAGTGCTGAAAATTTGTGTACGTGCATGCACGCACAATATTGATGTAGTAGTATGTAGTGACGTATTGACGTTTCGTAAATCGTATACATGAATTATACATTACATGTAAGTCGTTGTTCAGTTAATAAAACTCACAATTTTAGCATCTCCTCAGAATGCAGAAAGTCTGGAGCAAAAAATTCCAAAACTTATAAATTTATACAAAGTTCTCGTTCAACTTATAACCAAGTTTTTAAAAATTGATTTTTGAAAAAATAGCAAAATTTAAAAAAAAATTATTTTTTTTTCACTTTTTCGATATTTTTCCTTACTAGAAAAATCACAAAGTCGGAATTCTTATTTAATTCTAAATTAAATAAAAGAAAAAAAATTTTGTGAATAACCTCTAAAAATTTTTAGACAATCAGATTTAAACTATACTTTATTCACTGAAAGAAGGCGAAATGCTCAGAAGAGTTTTCGTCCGCTCCGAGCAGGCTCCTCCTGCAGTAGTGTATAGGACAGCTGGAAAGCTCCCTTCTCCTCTGCTCGCACAGGTCCCTATATGCTCGTAATGTTAATGTTCTCCCCACTATGTTGTCTTTATGGGCAGACCATTTCGCCTTCTCTCAGTGAACAGAGTATAGATTTATCGTGGCAAGAAGAGTGACCCCAAAGATAGCTCGTTTTTGATCCCACGAGTTTGGAACTAAATTGTGCTGAATGACATCTTATAATGAAATCAACTACAAAAAAAAATGTCAAGTTAAATCGAAAATTAGTTAAAGAGATATGGAAGGTCAAAGTAAATAGATAGATATTTATTGTTCCTCTCGGGATTACAAACTTTCTTTATAAAATTCCATGATTTACAAAGAGATAGCAAGAATTGCCAAATAAGATGAGTTATAACTAATTCGAAAAAGACAGAATTAAGTAAACTAAAAGTGTAAAAGGATTATCGTGAATGGGCCTTAGTTCTTGAGAAAATTGTAATTAAAGCTTAGTGTTCACGCTACGTGTGTTCCTTCAATTTCTTTTTGCACCGTTTTTGCGTTCCTAAATCCTTCTGGCTTGAATGATTCTGCGCGGTGCGTCCCCCCACTCTCGCTCTCTCGCGATATGGCCCTTTGCCTAGCAATGTACTTCACTTCACTTTTTCGCTCTGCTGGCGTACACAGGCGAGTAGTTTCACGGTCATTATTTTTTTTCTTTGTTCGTTCCCGCGGCATTGTAAAAGTGAGTCAAAAATAAAATTCTGTTCCGATACGCATCAATCTTACGATGAATTACGAAGTGATAAAAAAAGGAGTGCGAGTCTTTGTCAACGAGACGAAGAGCATGTTAACGAAGCATCGATATTCGAAAAAATTATGATAGGCAAAATTCCAAAAATATCGCAAGAGGAATTTCAGGAGAAAACGAATAAAATTCTGTTTCGATACGTATCTTCATCATTTTCATCTCCCATCACAGCGCAGGTATAAAACAGAATAAATCAGCAAAATAATATGCGTACACATACGCGACAGCACAATCCGATACACTTAGCATTGGGGCACTTGTACGTTAAGTACTAGGATCTCGAATCCGTAACTAAGAAAGCGCCATGGCTGAGAAGACTAAGTGCTTGTGTTACATTTTTTTCTCCATGATAGGACCGGGTTCGAATCCCCACAACATCAATTTTTTAAGTTTTTTACTGTTATATTTTCAAGTATTTTTATTATTCTTTTAAGCAAAAATAATGTACTTACATCTAATAATAAGATTAACAAATTTTTATTTATTTTAAAAATTATTTATTGTAAAATTCGCACATTGCTGTATAATGTTGTAGATTAAAATCGAAAAAAAGACATTTAAAACATAAATCGGTCGTATATCATGAACATTTTATGATTTATTTTTTACAAAAACATTTTTATCTACAGCATTGTACGGCAAGATGCGAATTTTACAATAAATAATTTTATAAAGAAGTATATTTTCAATATATTATTATATACAGGGTGTTACTAAAAAAACATATATGGACATATACCACAAGATACAGGACAAGAATCCAAGTCGAAAAGTTCCGAGTCATTTTTTAATTTAAGCATTCTGTTCGTAATTAATGCTATTAAAGTTTGCGAATCAGCACCCATCTGTAGACGGAAAGCAAGGACGGAATAGCAGCTACTCTTGCTTTCCGTCTATAGACGGGCGCTGATTCGCAAACTTTAATACCATTAATTACGAACAGAATGCTTAAATAAAAAAATGACTCGGAACTTTTCGACTTGGATTCTTGTCCTGTAACTCGTGGTATATTCCATGTTTTTTAGTTACACTCTGTATAAGTACATTATTTTTGCTTAAAAGAATAATAAAAATAATCAAATTATATAATGTAATAGTAAGAAACTTAAAAAAATCGATGATTCGAATCCAGTTCGGCTGTAGAAGGAAAAATGTAACGCAAGCACTTAGTCTCCTTACTTACGCCGTTTTCTTAGTTACCGATTCAAGATTCAAGTATTTAACGTACAAGTATCCCAATGCTATACTTTAATTATAACTTTCTCAGAAACTAAGGCACATTCCATTATTCCTTTTAATGTACTTTTAGTATATTTGATCCCAACTTTCGAATGAGCTATAACTCATCTCATTTGGCATTTCGCAATTCTTGCCATCTCCTTGTTAATCTAAATCTTATAAACTACCTTACAACTTAAAACTAAAAATGTTCACTACACACATACGCACGCCTGTGACTTCCTCTTCCGTCGCAAGCATTATAACTCTTTCTCTATCTTTCTCTCTTATTTCTTCTCTTTTCTTTCTTTTCATGATTTCCATGAAACCTCTCATCCCCTTCCCCCCCTCCCCAGCGTTGCCGTTGGAGATCCTTTTTACAGCACACCGCCAGCAGAAGGAGAAGCACCCGCTGGCACTCGCTCCCCACTTTCGGCCTGCGTCGAGCAGCAAGGCGGCCATGAGTGGGGAGTTTTTCTGTTTCCTTCTCTTCTCAACCTGTCTTCTTCTCTCGCTTGTTATCCTTGTCTTTCTCGAACTGTCTCCTTTTCTCTCGACATAGATATAGAAACGTGAGCGAGAGAAGACAGCTTGAGAAGAGAAAGAAACGGAAGAATTTCCCACTCAGGGCCGCCTTGCTGCTCGATGCAGGCCGAAAGTGGGGAGCGAGTGCCAGCGGGTGCTGCTCCTTCTGCTGGCGGTGTGCTGTAAAAAGGGTCTCCAACGGCAACTCTGCCCCTCCCCCTCTCTCGCTCGGTTCAAATTATTAAAATATTAAAAAATAATTATTCTTTGAAAAGCCAGAATATCCCCTTAACTATTAATAAAAACTAAGGCAACCTGTATAACGATAAAAGTTATAAAATAAAACATTAAGGCAACATACCAAATGTATGGGAATCATTTTTATCATGCGTCAATACAATATCCAATGTCTGGGGACGGGTCGGTTTTTCAACTTCCTGATCATTTTCCTTTGCATAAGAAACAATGGAAGTATCCATTTTCGATACAGTTTCCGTTTTGGAGATTTTCTCGTTGTCATGCATATCAGTCTCAGCATGTACTATAAAAACATTTTTGTTATTCTCAGTAAAATCTTCGGAGTATACTTTTTTATCGCGATCTTCTTTGTTTTCTGATAAATGTAATAAAATCCTGCTGTTGTGATCCTGCAAAGTGTCTGTACTAGAAGCTTGCTGTATTTTCAGCGCTACATTATTACTACACAACTGTTCTCCAATGTTTTCAAGTTTTGACGTGGTTTTCTCTTGAACAGCAATATTAGATACAGCTTGTAAAGTATTCTCTTGCATTGCAATATCTTGATCAATTACTTCAATCACATGATTGTCCTTTACCATTTTATCTAGCTTATTATGTTGTATATCTCTTAATTGCTTATTTTTTTCACTTAAATCAGCTTTTACCACGTTATTACATTTTGCATCCATTATATTTTTAGTACACATATCCGTATTGTAAGCAATTACAGGAAACTTTTTTGTTTTCTCCTGAAATTCCTCTTGCGATATTTTCGGAAGTTTACCTATCATAATTTTTTCGAATATCGGTGTTTCGTTAACATGCTCTTCGTTTCGTTGACAAGGACTCGCACTCTCTTCTTTATCACTTCGCAATTCATCGTAAGGTTGTGGCAACCAAGTATTATCCGAAAGTATACTTTCCTTAGATCTTGCTTCTTTTTCTAACGCTATCAAATACAGGTTTAATTCCTCTTCAGAAAAATCATCAACGGTATCAATTATCTGTGTCATATGTATGTTAGAGAAGACGTCGCTCTTAGCTATCTCTGCAGTTTTGTCATGATTTTCACTGCTCGTTATATTCTTATCCAACTTTATGATACTTTCTGCTATTTTTTCTTTATTATCGACAAATGTATATTTGTTGATGGAATCTCGACTATCCATGTCCAACTGCTTTTGTTTGCTAATGATATTATCAGAACTCTCTTTAAGCACATCATTAACCATGACCTTTTTATCTACATCATCCCTGTTACTAGACAGTTTTGTATCTATTGTAACATTATTATGTCTCGAAATGGACGTGTCTGATGCAGAAATTAAAGCATTGCTATTATTTTCTTCGGACTGTATAGATGTAGAATAATGAATAGTATTCTGCATTATATTATCTTGTTTATTATTAGTTTCAACCTTGACAAATGCACCCAATTCCACCGGTAGTATACTTTTGTGATCCAAAACATTCTTACTAATTGAGATTAAATGCTCATTAATTGCCGTATCTCTGTTCGATTTTAAATCTTTCTCTATCATGTCATCTGTGGACTTTTTAGACAAATCATTCGCTTCATCTAACATAGGTTCGGCGTAATTTAAGCTTCCAGTGGGAGCATTAATATATTCATTCAAACTATTAAACACATTACTGATACTAGGCTTCAAATTCGATTGATTTAACTTTTTATCGTATCTATCGCCGTCTTTTGAATCACTACTCGCATTCTGCTGTTTCTGCACCGAGTGATTTTGTGATATATCACTGCACATTACTGAGGACACTTGATCGGAATCATAAGAATGAACACATGATTTCTGTCCAGTTGCGATGTTATTGATACGATCGTGCACATAAAAATTATTTATGGAATCTTTGCTGTCCGATAGAAATACTATATTCTTTTCAGCTAACGAATATTTAGTATCGACATCCATTGGTCGAATATCTGTGTATTTTTCGACAGACGGTACTACATCGCCTTTCTCAGGATTAAAATTGTATATTTTTGGAGGCACAGATTCATTATGTTTTTCCATGACTGACGCTTCGATAGTAGAAGTTGAAACTGACGCTATTTGCTCCGCACAATCTGCAAGTAATTGAATAAAATTTTATATTATTAATTGAAACTTTGTTCAAAACAGTTAATGTATAACATATTTGTTTAATACAGTTTTCAACACACATGTTTATTATAAAAAGTAATTATGTGATAAAAATCTTCTGAAAGTTTCGTGATCTACGAGGAAAAAATATGGAAAATTTCTAATGTTAAATTCTTTTCTCATATTTCTAATTCTTATTAAAATTTCTCATTCGATTATTTTAAAAAATTAGAAAAATAGAAAAAATATTTTGTATTAAAACACTAACTTTTTAAAATATATGTACATAGAAAGATTCATAAAAATTTTAATTTAAACTTCAAACATCATCGTGTCTCACAAGCACGGAGCAGTGATCGAAATTTTCAAAAAATTGAAAAACGGAAAATTCAAGAAAAAATAATTAATTTAATTCTTAAATTTGAAATTTTTTTACAACACAATAGAAGGCCTATGTCAGACACAGCGGTTCTTGGCACCAAATAATAATTTTTAATTTTTACAATTTCCAACTCAAACTGCGCGCCGCATATTCGTCGGACTTAATATTATTGCTTTTAGAAGCATATACATATAATATCCTTCCCCCCTCTCCGGAAGAACTGTGAAGTACTTTATTGCGAAAAAATAACAGCTCAGCCAGGATTCGAACCTGGATCTTCCAAATTTTGTGCGGGCGTCCTACTACTCGTATTTCGATCACCGAGGCATATGATATCTTCTCGCGATAACTAATATAAGTTAAATAAATGTCCTTTTTCGGCAACGTATAATAAACAATAATAAATTATATCGGACTGACGAAATTAAAACGCAAGAATTGAAGACCTATGTCAATCACAGCGGTTCTTGGTGCCGAATAATAACTTTTAATTTTACAATTTCCAACTTCCAAAGTTGTTACGTTAAATTTTAAATTTTTTAATTTTGTGCCTTTAAATTTGAAAAAATAAAAATGTTTTTCTCTAACATAGATATTATTATTTTGTACAATTTTTGTTGAGAATTTCCAAAACATGAACTTATTGTTAGAATACAAATTTCTAACAATTAGCTGAAAACTTTACAAATTATTAAAATATGTAAACTCTAAACACTAAACAAAATCAAATATTATCTAACCTGAAAAAGATAGTGAATCAATGTCACCACACATAGTTATTGTACAGTCGTCAGCATTATAGTTGCGACACTTTTTCTTCGATGGTTTTCGGAATGTAGCCTGCTCTCCGAGTGATTGAACGTAATTGGTTCTGGGGAGCCAAGCAATTACATTCGCCGCTCGATGAACAAGGCTGTGTTCTAAAATCCATCGAAGAAAAAGTGTCGCAACTATAATGCTGGCGACTGTACGTATTGTGAGGTATAAATGAAAAAACCACTATGAAAAACATAAGAAAAATACAAAACAGTTTTAAGAAGCTACGAACATGTAAAATAATCTTTAATATCAATAATATACTCATTAAAGTTTAATTAGGGTTTGTAAAATTCTTTTTTTTTTAGAACAAAACATTTTTTGTTTAAAACATGTTTTAAACGTTTTAACCAAAATACGTGATTTAAACATTTTCTAAACACAACATAATATATAGAATGTAATAAAATTTTATATGGTATTCAAAAAAATCATTCAGCATTTATATGGCAGTACACACCAGACTGACAATGAGTAAAAAAAACCTTTAATGAACATGCATCGAAATCTCAACCGTTTCGGAGGTATAAACATTTTTGTATGAGATATAAACATTTTTGACGTCGCACAACAGAAGCATTTCCATTAACACTGTTGGAGCCCTAGTGGCTACTTCAATTATCTTGCATCTCCGTTTAGCAACAATAACGCCACAAGCTCTCGTTATACCGGAAATGCAAAATTACGGATTTTGCAACCGCGCGAACAGTCTAAGCCACGCGCGGTTGACACAGCAATGACCATATATGGTCACATTGAGGGCTTAATGCCCCACCGTAACGTAATTAGCGGTAATATAAATTAGGCTGCATAATTAATAAATAAAAATTAATAAAAAATTGTTATCTTCCGCGAAAGACGTATATTCGCCTATATGGGTGACACGCTGGTCTATTTTCGACAGTTCTGTGTACAAAAAAATAGTTTTCCTCCAGTTCTGAACGTATTAAAGCGCCTTCCGAAGAGTTCTGCTCGATTCCATTATTAATTAATTAATAAAAAATTGTTATCTTCCGCGAAAGACGTATATTCGCCGATATGGGTGAGACGCTGATATATTTTCGAGAGTTCTATGTACAAAAAAATATTTTTGCTCCAGTTCTGAAAGTATCTAAACGCCTTCCAAAGAGTTCTGGTCGATTTCGTTATTAATTAATAAATAAAAAATTAATATCTTACGAAAAAGACGTATATTCGCCTATATGGGTGAGATGCTGGTCTATTTTCGAGAGTACTGTGTACAAAAAAATATTTTTCCGCCAGTTCTGAACGTATTAAAGCGCCTTCCGAAGAGTTCTGGTCCATTCAATTATTAGTTAGTTAAGAAAAAATTAATATCTTTCAGCATCTTATCCATATATGATGATATACGTTTTCCGCGGTACATAACAATTTTTTATTAATTAATACATAATGGAATCGACTAGAACTCCTCGGAAGGCGCTTTAATACGTTCAGAACTGGAGGAAAAATATTGTTTTGTACACAGAACTCTCCAAAATAGACCAGCGTCTCACCCATATAGGCGAATATTCGTCTTTCGCGGAAGATAACAATTTTTTATTAATTAATTAATAATGGAATCGACCAGAACTCTTCGGAAGGCGTTCAGATACGTTCAGAACTAGAGGAAAAATATTTTTTTATATACAGAACTCTCCAAAATAGACCAGCGTCTCACCCATATAGGCGAATATACGTCTTTCGCGGAAGATAACAATTTTTTATTAATTAATTAATAATGGAATCGATCAGAACTCTTCGGAAGGTGTTCAGATACATTCAGAACTAGAGGAAAAATATTTTTTTATATACAGAACTCTCGAAAATAGACCAGCGTCTCAACCATATAGGCGAATATACGTCTTTCGCGGAAGATAACAATTTTTTATTAATTAATTAATAATGAAATCGATCAGAACTCTTCGGAAGGCGTTCAGATAGGTTCAAAACTAGAGGAAAAATATTTTTTTATACACAAAACTCTCCAAAATAGACCAGCGTCTCACCCATATAGGCGAATACACGTCTTTCGCGGAAGATATTAATTTTTTATTAACTAATTAATAACGGAATCGACCAGAACTCTTTGGAAGGCGCTTTAATACGTTCAGAACTGAAGGAAAAATATTTTTTTGTACACGGAACTGTCGATAATCCTATAAATATAATTATTTTACGATAATTTTAATTAAAAATTAATTAAACTATGTTAAACGCCAGAACTCTTTCTAGAACTCATCTAGAACTATAGATCTTTCAAAATCCTTCAAGAATTGGTTCGGAAAATGACGCTAGACAAACTGAGACGCTGCGTGAACCTGGCGTCTCACTTTGTCCTATGCGTTTTTTTCGCTTTAAAGGCCAGAACTATTTGTTTTATCTATTAGGAACTATAGAACTATTGTAAATGAAGCCAGAACTCTCAATATTTTGTGAGTTTCCACGAAATGATACGCCAACTTCACACACACCGGAGATTGAACTGGCCACGGAGTTACTGAATCTTTTCCAAACAATTGGGGGAACGTTTCATCAAGACGGTGAACTATGCCTTTAAATAAGCTTTATTGAAGTTGATATTAAAAATATTATAATAATATTAATATCATCCTCAGATATCGTACTATTAAAATATACTAAAATCCGAATTTGTTACTAATTGCAATACGTTGAAAATAATTAATTTATCCGGAGAATATCCGTGCCGTACGCAACATTCGTTACGAAGCGAGGATAAACCAATTATTTCTAACGTGTTACAATTAGCAACAAATTTGTTATTTTATATATATATTTCGATGGTACGAGGATGATTTTAATACCATAATCATACAAGCAACAAATATTTTGACGATCGAATAAAGAGCCTTAAAGCAAGACGCGTTATTTCATCAAAAATTAGTTATTTTCAACGTTACAATTAAGAATAAATTAACAACAAATTTTGATATTCTTTCTTCTATGTACAAAGGAAACCGGGGCAATTCGTTACGTTTTTTTTTTCTTTTGCATCTCCTGAGTCCTGTATTCATTTAAAAAAAAAGTTGGACGGTTTGAAAGGTTGAACCTTCCCTTTCACAATGCCGTTATAGATAAAACACGGAAATGTACTTGCTTTGAACTACATATAAAAATGTCGACAAGTGCCAAGTATTTCGAATAATCCCAAGTTCGGGGTAATTCGTAATCAGTCAGGGAATATTCTGAAATTTGTGTTTTAAGATGAAAAAATGTAAAAAAAACTGTTGTTAAGACTGTCTTATTCAGAAAAGGAAATATAGTATTATTAAGAAAAGTTGCACACAATAAAAAAAAATAAACACACAATAGAGAATTTTATTGCTATAGCGTTTTCGGAACAAGTCAGGGACTATTCATATTTCGTNTATTCGTATTTCGTGTAATATTACACCTATTGAGTATTAAGTTGTGTATTTTGGTACATAGAACGCGAATATAAAAGAAAAATTTTCGAACGACGATTCGACGTTCGGTGTTTCGAATCGCCCTGGCATCAACTTTGCGCATTATTACGTATAGTCTACAAAAATAGACATCACACAGCAAAAAGTAAACACGAAATGTTTCAAATACATTCAACTGGACACGATACATTCAAAGTTTTCAAAAAAAATCTTATTTATCTCACTTAAATTTTGAATAAATGCTGACTGTCAGAAATTACTTCGACTGTCGCAAAACACATTTTTTACTGCCACGACTTCAATATGACGTCGTCGCCAACGAAACTTTATTAGCAACATCGTTACATTAGGACGCGTTTACAGTATTTAAAGTAAATTTTTAACATGTACCCATACAAAGATATTTCCATTTTTACGAATTGCCCCTATCTGCCCTATGGCCACTCCATATAATATATCTTTTCTAATATCTATTTCCAGTTTAATTACATTAGCATCCTCATTAATTGTATTATATATAATTTATTATATATAAAATATTTGAATTATTAGTAATTTATTTAAATTATTAATTTATTTTATATGCGACAAATTAGCATTCATATATAAGAATAAATTCTTATATATAATGAATTTTTTATTATAATCTAAATATGGTAGAATATTATTTTTCATGGCACAAATTAGCACAAAATCAGTATTAATTATATCTGCCTTTACGTATCTTTATTTTTATTTTCTTTTTTTTTCTAGTGGTCCTGCTATAGCTTCATATTAAATTAGCAGCATCATGAGTTTTTTTTAACGACATGAAGTACAAAATTACTTCTTGCGATACAAATTAGCACAAAATGAATACTAAATAGTTCAAGAGATCCCGTTCAATTTTGCTTATTTGGTCCTGTAACTTAACAGAGGTGAAGTAGTTTTTTGTACCATATACCACTTAAAAGAAACTCATGGTGCTACTAACTTAATATTAAGCTAGCGCAGGTTCACAATAAAAAAATAAAAAATAAAAATAAAAGCAGATATAATTAGTAAGATAGATTTTGTACTAATTTGTGCCACGAAAAATAATATTGTACTATGTCCGATTTAAAAGAAATTTCTTATATAAAATTCATTATTATATAGATACAATTAGTACTGACTTAATGCTAATTTGTTTCATATGAAATAAATTAATAATTTAAAATTGGAGATATTCGACCGTTAATGTAATACATACAAATTGAAATAAGAATGCCTTGTACGGTCAAGCTGGATCTTAGTGCTTTTTATAAATTTCACTTGTGTGATTTTTATATTCCTTTTTTCAAATTCAACCGACTACGCGTCGAATTACTTTTCCGGTCATAACGCAGCTATAAGTTGAACATGAAAATCACGCGCCTAAAACATGCGTTCTCACTCATATACGATTATTGCGAGAAATATCACCGAGGCCTCAGTGATCGAAGTGATAAGATGCCCGGACCGGAGATTCGGAAAGTTCCAGGTTCGAACCCTGGCTGAGGTGATATTTTTCGCAATAAATTCTTTACAGTTTTTTCAGGGGGGATAAGGGGTCTAACATCAAGATGCAAGTTAGCATCGCTAATTATTAAATTATTTCTAATTTAATAAATGTGATATTATCTGTTCATGTTCAACTTACAGCTGCGTTATGACCGGAAAAGTAATTCGGCGCGTAGTCGGTTGAATTTGAAAAAAGGTATATAAAAATCACACAAGTAAAATTTATAAAAAGCACTAAGATCCAGCTTGACCGTACAAGGTGTTCTTATTTCAATTAATAATTTAAATTATTTACTAATAACTTAAATAATTTATATATAAAAAATTAAACATAAATAACTTAAGGAAGCTAGTTAACCATTAAACTGGATACCAGAAGATATATAGAGTGGCCCTATAGAAAAAAAGAATACCAGAATTTGTTAATTTGTTCTTAATTATAACGTTGGAAATAATTACTTTTTGGGGGAACGTGCGCACCATGCTTTAAAGCTCGTCAAGGAAATTGTTGCTCGTATAAATACGGTACTAAAATCATTCACAAACATCATACTATCGAAATATAAGAAAACCCGATTTTGTTGCTAACCGTAACACACTGGAAATAATTTATTGATCCGATAAACACACTGGTTGCGTTTTAAAGTTCGTTTCTCGATCGTCAAAGAATTTGTTGCTTACATAATTATGATATTAAAATTATCCTCAGACATCGAAATTATACCAAAATTCGAAGTTGTTGCTAATTGTAACACGTAGAAGTAATTAGTTTATCCTCGCTTCGCAACGGATATTGCATACGGTGCGTATATACTAATTATTTCCAGTATGTTACGGTTAACAAAATCGAATCTTGTTATATTTCAATAGTACGATGATTTTAGTACCATATTCATAAGAGCATCAAATTCTTCGACGATCAAGTAACGGGCTTTAGAGCACGGCGCGTACGTTCCCCCAAAATCAAGTGCGGTAGCGTCGCGACGCCAAGTATATAAAAAAGTTCAAGTCAATAAAAATTTCAAGTCAATATTTTGACTACGGTACTGGCATTGTCGAGGCGCTACCGTATAGTTTCATCTCGAGTTTTCGCCTTACCAAATTTCCGATTTAAATATATCTCAGAAACAAAGTTTATAATAAAAAATCTAATGATACTTTTATAACATAATGTCTGTAAGAGAATGCGACCGGTCCGAATGAAATCGGTTAGTTAATCTCGAAATCTCGAGAGCGAGTCTATAAATAGTGTCACTTCGACGATTCCAGTTTTCAGTTTCCAAGTTCAGTCTCGCGAGTGTCCGCCAAGGCGCATTCACATCGCTCAAGACGAGCAACTGTCCGTCAAGATGTATTCTTATGTGAGATTACGCAGTTACCCAACATGGCAGCTCTTTGAGCCAACCGAGAGAGACTGAAGGAACAAGTGAGAGAGCGATCGAGCAAGAGACTGAAGGAACAAGTGAGAGAGTGAAAGCAGAGAGGAAGTCTCTGGTGAAAGAACGAGCGATATCGTGCGCATTGCTTTTCGTTACACGGACCGAATGAAGAAGTGAAAGAACGAACGAAATATTGAGAGAGCGACCAAGCGGGAAAATAAAAGGGTGCTGTCAAATAACAATCGAAACTTCAAAAAACGGAATCTCGGAAAAGTAATAAACCTGATAAAAACCTTTTTTAAGAAAAATAAAAATATTTACGCCAAGTATATAAAAAAGTGTAGTATAATATACGGTACAATCTTCTTAAATCAAATATATTTCTTAATCAAAAATATGCTAAAAAGTAACGAGATTCTTTAAAAAATCTTTTAAGAAAAGAAAATTTAAACAAAAACATTTTTTTAAATTAAGGTTGTTTAAAAACAAATAAATATAACAGAGAATAACTTCGGCAAATACGAGTCAGGCGCGGTAAGCGATGCGCAATGAGAGGTGATCTCAAAAAATAATCATATTGATTTAGATCAATTAAAATTTAATATAACGTTTCGGCTCTAGCTTCGAGCCATCTTCAGATTTAACAGAGACTTCAAAATAATAAAAGCCGCTAGTAATGAGGTCGAGAGCTTCCTCGTTGAGATGTTACAAAAACGTACAAGTTTTTGCATGATTTTCAAACCGAAAAACTTGTACGTTTTTGTAACATCTCAACGAAGAAGCTCTCGGCCTCATTACTAGCGGCTCTTATTATTTTGAAGTCTCTGTTAAATCTGAAGATGGCTCGAAGCTAGAGCCGAAACGTTATATTAAATTTCAATTGATCTAAATCAATGTGATTATTTTTTGAGATCACCTCTCTTTGCGCATCGCTTACCGCGCCTGACTCGTATTTGCCGAAGTTATTCTGTTATATTTATAATCTCACGAGTTTTATTTCTTATATTCAAAAACAAATATTTAAAGATAAAGGAAAACATTTAAACAAAGTATGTAAAGAAATATGAAAGAAAGTCGTATGTTAGTCTTAAATCAAAAATGTTTATTTAATAAAGAAAAATATACACCAAAAAGTAGTAAGATCCCTAAACAAAAGTATTTTTTGATCAATATAAAAATCTGGACTCGTGAAATTGTGAAAACACGAAAGAAAAACGGCAAATGCGAGTCAAGCGTGATTAACGGTGCGCAGTAAGTAACAACAAAAGGTTATATGTTACACCAACTTTAATAATAACGAACGTTTCGGCTCATCCTTCGAGCCATCTTCAGTATGTAGTACAAAGTAATTAAGGGATGAAACCGCTGATGTTGAGGCGAGGCGCTTCCTCGTCAGGAAATTGTTGTAAATATAATCGAGTTGTTAGGCTCTTAGTATTTTTTGATCAAAAGAAAAAAATTACGCCAAGTACATAAAATCTAAACAAAACCATTTTTTTAAATTAAATTGTTTCAAAACAAATATTAGTTCATACAATTAGCCAATTATTTCATTAGACATAGAACACAAAAGTGTTTTATTTTAAACCAACATAAACTCTAAATAACTTTTCTAAAACATGTATATTAAGATTAATCAATCATATTAAATATATAAGACGTAATATAAAGCAACCCGGACACGCCAAGTTTTTTCTTGCTTCACTATGGTCCCATTTTAGTCACTTTAAGTCTGTTTCGTGAAACTTGAAATTATATGGAAAGGTGGAATTGAACTTTTGCTGCTATACTCTTTAGTAATCGAATATACTTTTTAGCAATCGAACACTTTGCTAATTGTTATAATGAATAGTCTTAATATACATTCATTTTAGAAAAGTTATTTAGAGTTTATGTTGGTTTAAGATAAAATACTTTTGTATTCTATGTCTAATGAAATACTTGGCTAATTGTATAATATTTGTTTTGAAACAATTTTATTTAAAAAAATGTTTTTGTTTAGATTTTATATACTTGGCGTAATTTGTTTTCTTCTTTTCCAAAAACTTCTGTTTAGATAGTCATTATTTCCGACGTTACAATTAAGAATAAATTAACAACAAATTTTGATATTTTGACTTCTATATGGCCATTCCATATAATATATCTTTTCTGGTATACGTCCAGTTTAATGGTAAATTAGCCTCCTCTTTAAATTATTTATATTTAATTATATATAAATTATTTAAATTATTAGTAATTTAAATTATTAATTTATTTTATATGGCAAATTAGCATAATATCTGTAATAATTATATATAATAATGGATTTCTTTTAAATGGCGTATTGTATATTTTTTGTGGCACATATTAGCACAAAATCAGTAGTAATTATGTTTTCATTTTTAATTTTTCTTTTTTTCTTGTGATCCTAATAGATTGATATTAAATTAGCAGCACCATGAATTTCTTCTAAACAGCATGGGATACAAAATTACATCTTATGGCACAAATTAATACGAAAAGAGAACTAAATAGTTCAATAGGTCCTATTCGATTTTGTTCATTTGGTCCTGCTAGCTTGACAGAAGTAATGAAATCATGCCTGTTAAATTAGCACAACTACAAAAAAATCGGAACGGCACTTATCCTAAAATTAAGTGCTTTTTTTGTGCTAATTATGTACCGTGTTTTCAATTTTTGTGCTCGAGCGGTTTAGCAATAAATCACGATTAAAAGTGAGGGTGTTAGCTTAACGTTAAGCTAGCATCCACTCACTGTAATCATTTATAAAATCTATAAATTAATAGAATTAAGTGATTCTTTGTGCTTTCCAAATATATATAAACAAATGTTTTTACTTAACCCTTTCGACCAAAAAATCGTCCCCGAAGTACACATCCATCTTTCCGATACAAGAGTAATATGCCTTAAACAAGAAGAATCAATTTGGTCTTACAAGGAATGTTTACGAAGTGTCCGCCTCAGATTTAGATGAGCTTTTAATATGTTGTAGTATAGATAAAAATAAGGGACACGTATTTTTTTATACGTGCCCGTTTTCACTTTTAGGGGAAACACCCCTTTGAAGAAAATCGGTTTTTTTCTGTCGAAGCGTTTATCGTCGAAACTATAAGAGATAGAAAAAAATATTCTGAAAAATATTCTTGAAAGTTAAATAACTTGAAGTACTCTTCAAGCTATTTAACTTTCAATTATTTTATAATAGTGGTTTTAAAAAATTTTTTTTCAATTTTTTCAATACTTTCCTCCACCACTTACCTGTTTTTTTGAAAATTTTTATTTCTTTTTATAAGCAAAATAAAGCTTATTTTATTACGAATTCAATGGTATATATTAAAGTTATGTTCCGAAATTTCCATTTTCCAAAAATAATTAAAAACCTCTATACCTATATGCATGGTACGCGCATCTGTCCATGCACTGCGGAAGTGTCTCCCTCCGATTTTGACGAGCCTTTAATATATTGTAGTACAGATCAAAATAAGGGACACGTATTTTTTTATACATGCCAATACTCACTTTTAGAGGGTAAAACACCCCTTTGAAAAAAATCGGTTTTTTTCTTTCGAAGCGTATATCGTCGAAACTATAAGAGATGGAAAAAAATGTTCTAATTGAAAGTTAAATGGCTTGAAGAGTACTTATATAACAGTGATTTAAAAAAAATTTTTTCATTTTTTTATACTTTCCTCCACCACTTACCTGTTTTTTTGAAAATTTTTATTTCTTTTTATAAGAAAAATAAAGCTTGTTTTATTACGAAGTCAACGAAGTATGATAAAGTTATTATTTTATTATTACTATTATTATTATAGAACTCTTATTTCAACATTCAATCTATTGTACTGATTTGTCTTCAATGCTTTCTCGCGTAGTCAACGCCATATGAGACGAATCCGTTTTATTGTAAAAAATCAAGCGCACGGGTGCGCGTATCATGCATGTAGAGGCGTTAATTATTTTTGGAAAATGGGAATGTCGGAACATAACTTTATCATACATCGTTGAATTTGTAATAAAACAAGCTTTATTTTTCTTATAAAAAGAAATAAAAATTTTCAAAAAAACAGGTAAGTGGTGGAGGAAAGTACAAAAAAAATTGAAAAAAAAATTTTTTTAATCACTGTTATAAAGTACTCTTCAAGCCATTTAACTTTCAATTAGAACATTTTTTCTATCTCTTATAGTTTCGATGATATACGCTTCGAAAGAAAAAAATTTTTTTTCATAGGGGTGTTTTACCCTCTAAAAGTGAGTATTGGCACATATAAAAAAATACGTGTCCCTTATTTTGATCTATATTAAGACATATTAAAGGCTCGTCAAAATCGGAGGGAGACACTTCCGTAGCGCACGGACAGATGCGCGTATCATGCTTATAGAGAGGTTTTTAATTATTTTTGGAAAATGGAAATGTCAGAACATAACATTATCATATAATGATCATCATTGAATTCGTAATAAAATAAGCTTCATTTTGCTTATAAAAAGAAATAAAAATTTTCAAAAAAAACAGGTAAGTGATGGAGGAAAGTATTGAAAAAATTAAAAAAAAGTTTTTTAAACCACTGTTATAAAATACTCTTCAAGCTATTTAACTTTTAATCAAAATATTTTTTTCTTTCTCTTATAGTTTCGACGATATACGCTTCGACAGAAAAAAAACTGATTTTCTTCAAAGGGGTATTTCACTCCCTAAAAGTGAAAACGGGCACGTATAAAAAAATACGTGTCCCTTATTTTTATCTGTACTACAACATATTAAAAGCTCGTTTAAATCTGAAGCGGACACTTCGTAAACATTCCTTGTTAGTCCCAAAACTTTCCACAATTTATGTGCTTTCGAAATATGCACAATGAAATTTTTGTGTTCATCCCCTTCAACTGAAAAACCGGACTTTGTGAACTTGGCACTCGACTTGCAGCAATCATTTTTATTTTTTATTTTTTTCGAAAGATTTTCGTATGTAGTTGAATGTAGTAAAATTGATTTTGTTTGTAGTAATGAAAAAAAAAATAAGGCGATTTAAAAAAATGTCATCCCCGACTTTGAAATAAATCAATTTTAACGTTTGTTTCTTATACAGAATCGTTTGTAGTGGATTGTAGTAAAATTATTTCCGTTTGTAGTTGAACCATTTGCAAGATATAATTATTTAAACAATTTCATAAAAAATGAATTTTTAAATCTTAAAGATATCTCAAATCCGCTTGCGGGAATCGATTCAGAATCGTTTGCAGTTGTTTATAGTGATTTTCCCGTCGTTTGTAGTTANCTTGCGGGAATCGATTCAGAATCGTTTGCAGTTGTTTGTAGTAATTTTCCCGTCGTTTGTAGTTGAACGGTCTAAGAGAATAGTAGAAAGTAACAGTGCTAATACTCTCCGTACTCATGAGTGTTGATACAATCTTTACAAGACATTGTGTACAGAATGGTCCACTTAAATCGATCATCTTAAATATCTTGCTTTTTTTTAGGTAATACGAAAAAATGTTTCAGATNATCGATCATCTTAAATATCTTGCTTTTTTTTAGGTAATACGAGAAAATGTTTCAGATAAAAGTTGTTCGGCTCAAAAGGAAACATAAGATGGTGTAACTGATTTGGCTATAAGTGTACGTGCCAAGATTATATGAAGGTCAACTTTTTTTAAAATGAAATCACCCTAATTTTTTTATATATAAATCGATTCTACGTAAAAAATTAGGATAGAATGGCCAAAAATTTAATAATTTATGAGACATTTTATACTTTAATTTGATATAATTTTGCTTAAACTATTAAATATCTTAAAATATAAAATTAAAATATTCATTTTTCGATTATCTTACCTTAATAATTTTACAGAATAACAAAAGATATCAATTAGTGCAAAGAAAATACATAGTTGTCTTTAAGAAAAAATATGTAACTACTTGCTGCAAATTCAATTTTTTTCTTAAAGATAATTATGTATTTTTTACACTAATTGATTTCTTTTATTATTCTGTGCATAAAAGTACTAAGGTAAGATAGTCTAAAAATGAATATTTTTACAAGATATTTAACAATTTAGGCAAAATTATGTCGAATTAAAGCATAAAATATCTCATAAACTATTAAATTTTTGGCCATTGTATGCCTATCAAAATAAACAAGATTATAAAATTTGAGCTAAATCGGTGAGAAAGACCGTCTCCTTCAGTATTACCAATCGACCATCTTAAATATTTCGGTTTTTTTTGGATGATAGAAAAAAATGTTTTAATAAAAGTTGTTTGGCTTAAAAAAGGATATGAGATGTTATCCTTGATTTAATTTTGAGTATACGTACCAAGGTTATATAAAGGTCAATTTTATTTGTCTAAATGGAATTCTTTAGATAATTACATCTTGCAAACGTTTCAAATACATATGAAAGCAAAAGCACTACAATTAACTACAAACGATTCTGAATCGATTTCCGCAAACGGATTTTAAGTATCTTTAGAATTAAAGAAATTCATTTTTAATAAATTGTTTAAACAATTACATCTCGCGAACGGTTCAACTACAAACGGAAATAATTTTACTACAATCCATTACAAACGATTCTGTATAAGAAACAAACGTTAAAATTGATTTATTTCAAAGTCGGAGGATGACATTTTTTTAATTCGCCATATTTTTTTTTTCATTACTACAAACAAAATCAATTTCACATTCAACTACATACGAAAATCTTTCGAAAAAGTAAAAAAAGAAAATGATTGCTGCTAGTCGGGTGCCATGTTCACAAAGCCGAAAAACCGCCCTTGAAGTGAGCACCCACCTTCCCGGTACAATAGTAAAGTGCCAGTAAAAAAGCAGATATCAAATTGGTCTTACAATTAGTCCCAAATCTTTCCTACTACTTATGTGCTTTCGAAATATGCACGACGAGATTTTTGTGCTCATTCTCTTCGACTGAAAACCCGTCCCTGAGCACCCACTGTCATGCATATTTCGAAAATACATAAATAATGCAAGTTTTAGGATTAAGATCAATTTAATATCTGCTTTTTTTACTGGCACTTTACTTTTGTACGTATTCACATCGGAGGTGACTTTACGATCAAAGAGGATGAGTATAAAAATTTCATTGTATATATTTCGAAAGCACATGAATAGGAGAATATCTTGGGCCTATGATCAATTTGATATTTGCTTTTTTACTGGCACTTTACTCTTATACCGGGAAGGTGGATGCTCACTTCAGGGGCGGTTTTTCGGTCGAAGGGATGACGCTGAAACTAGCAGACGGCCGCCGCGCGACACGCTCGACGCAGCGGTTCTCAACAAGGTTTTCGCTCACAGCGTCTGCTGCGCTCAAAAATTGTTCTAAGCAGATAATTTCACAGCATACATTATATACCACTACAGAACAAAGTGACATTTTAGGTTTAACAAAAAAATATGTTAAAAACAGTATATATGATGTTCTGAAAATTACAGGCTGCATTCGGACATAAACCGAAAATATATTTATAACTCGGATTCTAAGAGGGCTCTTTTTTTTAAACTTTGCACACATCTTCCGGGTAATATTAGAGAGTTACCAGTAAAATTTAAAAAAAGAGCCCTCTCAGAAGCCGAGTTATAAACAAATTAATTTCGAAAATAGACCAAAAATCGCTACCTTTGACAATAATTTATTTATAACTCGGCTTCTAAGAGGGCTCTTTTTTTTAAGCATTGCACACACCTTCCGGGTAATATTAGAGTTACCAATAAAATTTAAAAAAAAGAACCCTCTCAGAAGCCGAGTTATAAATAAATTATTGTCAAAAAAACCGATTTTTGGTCTATTTTCGAAGTTAATTTATTTATAACTCGGCTTCTGAGAGGGTTCTTTTTTTAAATTTTACTGGTAACTGTCTAATATTACCCGGAAGTTGTGTGCAAAGTTTAAAAAAAGAGCCCTCTTAGAATCCGAGTTATAAACATATTTCAGGAAATTTATGTCCAAATGCAGCCTGTAATTCTCAGAATCATATCATATATACTGTTTTTAGCATGTTTTTTTTTTGTTAAACCTAAAATGTCACTTTGTACTGTTCTGTAGTATATAGGGGAGACCAGGGCTATTCATTAGGTGGGGTAATTCGTAAAAATGGAAATACCTTTGTATGGGTACATGTTAAAAATTTACTTTAAATACTGTAAACGCGTCCTAATGTAACGAT
>QKQZ01007373.1:0-10738 GCA_003595255.1 Solenopsis fugax | reverse complement strand
AATATTATGAAAATGTTCTACGAACATTATTAATATAGTCAAAAATTGTTGTGCATAAAATATTCATAAATGTTATAATTATTACATTTAAAAGTAATAACAATATTCCTGATAATTAAAAATATTGAAATAAATAATATTATTTACTTCTTATATAATTTGTATAATATTCCCCGAGAAAAAAACTTTTATATATAGTTCTATAATTATATATAAAAATTTTTTCTTGGGTCATAATATTATCAGAATTGGACATATAATTATTTTTTTATTAATACTTCACATTATTTAATATTTAAATATTACGCGCTTATAGGAATACAACAAAATGATTGTTGCAGAGAGCTTTCAAAAAAGCTTCAACCTTTCACATTTCATGTGCAACACTTCTGAAAGAATTCTGCAAAATGTCATATGTAATGTTGCAATAGAAATATTTCTAAAATCTTGTGATATGAAATATTACAATAGAAATGTTTCTAAAATCTATCACATATGCAGTAAATTTTCAAATTAAGTTTTTCTAAATTGGGCAAATTTTCTGCTTGGATATGTTAACATTTAGAAATTTGATTTGTTGTTTTCGTTGACTGGACGAACGGAAATTTTTTAAATCCGCTCGCGGTGTATGTTGAGTTTATGTAATAGAGAGGAGAGAAAGAATGTTATGCAAATAAAATTCTATTGTCTTATATATATTTTGCATCTTTTTTATTAAATATTTTAGAAATTATATTTACATTTATTATATTAATTAGATTCAATATTAGATTTCAAATATTAAATAAAAGCATAACACATAAATATTAATTGTATTTTATTTATAATGTTTATTATAATTTTTTAATACTTATAATCTTTTAAATATAATAAATTTAAACATTATTTCTGAAGATTTTTTAATTTAAAGTTATTTTAAATTACGATCAGCAATATTTCAAAAAGATTTCAAATATGCTCAATAACCTTTCAGTAATATTTCTACAAGGTTTCAAGTTCAAGAATCATATTTTGCTATCCCAGAGACATCTTTGAAATGTTGCAGACATATTTCAAAACTTTTCTGAAAAGTTTCATTTTTTCAGTTGAAATATTTCTAAAATATTTCTGAAAAAATTCGATTCTATATGAGATTATTCCAAACATAAGAGATTAAAAACAAATTTTTTTTTATCTTATTGCAATTTATATTAAAATAAAAGAAATAATAAATTAATATAAATGCATCAATTTTTATAAATCGCTCCATTGTCATAACTACTATATCATTATGTGTGAATTCTGAAATATTTTAAAATTTCTCAAATTTCTCATTATTTAATTTCTAAAAAATACTTCAAACTTTTTTCAGATTTTATAATATATTCAGAAATTATAGAATAAAAAAACGAGAATAGGATATTTCAGAATTCATATACACAGTGCCCCAGACCTCACGTGTCATCCATTAATAGCAGACTTCTGAGACCATTTCGAAACGAAAATCCTAGTATCAAAATGTCGAGGCTACAATAGTTTTTGAATGAAAAGGATTCAAAGTTGGTAAATCAAACTTTCTAATTCACGCGTTCAAGTATGGCACATTGCAGCATAGTATAATATAGTGTAAGGTGTTAAATATGATATTTATTTCAATTTTGCATATATCCAGCGAACTATAATCTATACTGGAAGGCTGAGCTAAAGTTTCATAGACTGATATTTTCCGCGTAACGCGTATCGCATAACGAAGCGTTCTGCGTTTTCTGTTGAGCCTTTTTAAAAAATTAATTGGTTACGCGATACGCGTTACGCGAAAAATGTCAGCCCATGGAACTTCAGCTCATAGACATAGAAGATAAACTCCGCATGCCCCTTGCAGTAGTGAAGTTGACAGAACAATGTTGAGAGGCAAAATAACGGTGAACTTAGATTTGTTCGCGTCGCATGTCCCAACGTGCTCTTTGCTCTAAGGTACTAGATAAAGAAGGAATGCGCATCCGCCATATTGACTCCTAATCAGTGCAGGGAATTCGACCAAAGTGGAGACGCCATAATTTTGTTTTAAGTAAAATCGTAAATAAAATGGACGGTTGCAGTGTTTTATTTACTTAGTTCTACGATTCCTTCTTAATCTAGTACCTTAATTTGCCCCAACGCGCCAACTGATTAATGCTATTGGTCAACGAGCGCTCTGGGGCGATTAGGAGCACGTTGGGGGGAGCGTTCCAGATGCACACAGTTGCAATCTGACACATCACTCACATCGGCCGGTCCCTAGGTATTTCCTGCTGTCCACCACCAATTAGAAAATGTTATATTAAAGCAGCCAAACGATGTGTCCGATTGGGCCTCACCCCCGGACACTGAAATATACTATTGGAACGCGCACGGGCGCTAGATGGCGATCCAACAAAGAGAGTCCTAAGAGGGATCCTTGTCCCTTTCTAGTACAATATGACCAAAAGTTTCATCGATAGTCAGGATCTCAAGTATATAGATTTAGAACTAATATATTTTTCACGGGACTGTACCATTCCCACTCTTGTTCACTACGCGTGCGCAGTCAGCTTAAAGAAGGATAAAGATACCTCTTAGGACGCTCTCTCTCAGATCACAGAGTAACACACGATTGTATAGCCGTGCGCGTTCCAGTAGTATATTTCAGTGCCCCAGTATTGACAGTAATGGGTCAGTAATTTATAATGTAAAATCCTTATAAGACACCGAACATGTGACAGCCGACCGTAGAGCTTTATTGGCCCGACAAGCAGTTATGTGATGTGTACACAAACGGTCATTAATGCCCCGTGCAGTCCTTTTCCCCTATATTTTCGTATAATGCATGTAACGTATCCTATATGAACGCATGCGCATATGGATATGCACGGGGAAGGCATTAAAGACCGCTTGTGTATCTCTAACCTTGTAACATACTGCATTGGCATCGTCACATGACTGCTTGACGGCCATTATTGTACTTGTGCCTGGTTTATGCTGGAAGCATAAACGTCCTTATGGCATTCTACGTTGCCAACTCTTAAGATTAAGATTAAGACCGAAGCATAAACCAGGCATTAATTGAACTTTTACGCAGTTAAGCCTAATTCAAACTGCACGCAACAAGCGGTAAGAGTCGAAAAGCAGGGATGCGTTCAGAATAAACGTCCGGACGACAACTTTTTACCCAGAAACGTTCGGTTTCACCGGGCGTTTTGTCCAGACGTTAACTAACGTCGTTCAGAATGGGATAAAAAGAACGTCCGGACGCCAACTTTTCGCCGCACTCGAAACTGCGGCAAATTTCGCTCGACATACGCAGAAGAATCTAGCAGAAGACTCTAACTATGATCAGCCATGATGTAAGGAGTCGGGTAAGGCTCAATCGGACACATCGTTGATTGGCTGCTTTAATATAAAATTTTCTGATTGGTGGTACAGCAGGAAATACCTAGGGACCGGCCGATGTGAGTGGTGTGTCCGATTGCAACTGTGTGCATCTGGGACGCTCCCTTTATAAATTGGCTATTTCAAAATTAGAAATCAAATCTGGGGAGGAATCAACAAAATCGCTAATATTTCTCGAACTGGGGGAAGAATTAAAACAAATAATTAATCGGATTACAGATATACCTGTATATTAAATCTCAAAGATGCCAAATCTGTTTTTGTGAAAATTATGAAACATCTTGATGCAGCAAAAGTATAGAGGAGAGTGGGGTAAATCGGACTGTCTTCCAAATCGGATCTTTTTAATTTAAATGAATACGGTTAAGCAGATTTGAGTGCCATTTATAATGTAAAGTCCTTATAAGACACCGAACATGTGACAGCAGTTTGACAGTTCTCTGTCATAACATTCACAGAATAGACGCGAATATGTATTTTCAGTCATCGTGCGAAAATTAAAAAAAAAAAAGAAAATTCTCGTAAATTATTATTTAAAAGGTGTTAAAAATTTGAAAAATAATTGATTTAAGATAATTAAAGAATGTAGAATTCAAAAATATCAAGCATTTAGTGATTATTTTTGTAGTTTATTGTAAAATTTGTTCCAAAGTTTAAAAGAACCCATGTCCAAATCGGACCTTTTTGTGGGTGTCCAAATCGGATCTACATATACTCGTGTATGCTATAGGCGGAAATCCTTTCACGATTTGTTTGTTTTTTTTTTACTTTTTAGTGAAAAATGCCGCACTTATAAACGAAAAACAAACAAAATAGACATACAAGTGCTTCAGCTTGCTGTTCTCGATTTAAAAAATGGAAAATCATTAAACCGACCAGATTTGGTCCAAAGAACATTAAATCAATAAAATATCATGAGTCATCAGACTCAGATTAATTGAATTTTTTTTATTTCAATTCTAATAATATAAACTGTCAGTAATTTCTTTTCTGAACAAAATTTTTATGCTTGATCGCCAAATTCGTTTTTACTCAATTCTAACAAAAGTACGTTAAAAAATTCTATCTAAAATCCATAAAAATAAGAATGTCCGTACCAGAGGGTGGTCCGATTTGGAACCAGTAGTTCCAAATCGGATCGGAAGAAACGTTTTTACATTTTCCTTTATAGTTCAACACAGATAAGAGATACGTCAAAATGGTCTGAAGCAAAAATGAAGGGAATTAAATTATCTTTCCAACGACACCTTCAGTTTTATGATCGGACTTTATTTGTGTCTTATAGAGAGCAAAAACTGCAACTAGATCCGATTTATCCCACTCTCCCCTACTTTTTTGCCAATATTGAAAGTTATGCACAAATAACACTTGAAATTTTTGCAGCATATAATATTTAGAAGGATTTGAACAACGAAGAGCTAATCAGCTAAAACTACATAAACAGCGAATAAAATGTTTAGACGACATTTATAAGAAAGTTCCTATAATAATTACAGATACAAAATTTCAAATTTTTAAATGTATTTAGTACGAAGTAGTGACTCTTGTTCCATAGTTTTGGATTTATTGCTCGAGGAAAGATATCACAATAAATTTCAAACACTGTCAAAATGAATACATTCCCACATATAAAAAAGAAAATAAATTCCCACATATAAAAAACAAAATTTCTTTTTACTTCACATAAATTAAATTTACAAATAGAATATTAATCCTTATTCACATTTGATCTGGAGAATTGCGTTATCACATTTCTCGTCTGGTTGATCCTATTGAATTTTAAGAAGCTATAACTTCGGTTCCAATCAATATTTTTCAACAATCTTTTTTTAAATGAAAGTTCAGAATTTCAAAAATTTGACTGCATAATCGGCATTACCGAAAAATGGTTTATTGTGAAGTTATAAAAGAAAAATTACTAAGCGAAAATTAAAAATTGAGCAAAAATCCACTTTTTCGTTAAAAAATCATATCATTGCAACAAAAAACATTTAAAGACTTTAAAATATAGCATTTAAAAAATAAAAAGTCATACTTTCAAAAGAAACTACACAAACCTATTGTAGATTGAGACTAAAAGAATAAAATAAAATTGTATACTAATGTGATGTAGCGCGAGCGCGGCTTTTTCGCAGGTATGCTTGAGGTTCACAGTCAGCTTAAAGAAGGATAAGAAGGTAAGAAGATAAAGAAGGGAAGAAGATAAAGAAGGATAAAGATACCTCTTAGGACGCTCTCTTTAAGATCACAGTGTAACACAGGATTGTATGGCCGTACATGTTCCAGTAGTATATTTCAGTGACGATCACTGATCGTTGACCAATCGCTGACGCAGCATTCGGTCATGAAAATAAAAATAACTGAAAAAGACACGTGGTCTCTAAAATCGAACCCCAGGCATACCTGCTACGTACTGTATCTCTCTCTTTGTCTAGCTAATTCATGATTGGTTAAAAGTATCTTCCCGTCTCTTTCTAGTCTCTTTCTATCTTTTAGTAGAAAGAAACGGAAATGTACTTTGCCCTCTCGCTCGTCTCGCATCTGTCTCTTTTCTTCCTACTGGACTTAGCCTTCCAGTATAGATTATAGTTCACTGCATACATCTAGGTATTCATCACGCATGATTGTTGAATCTGACTTGTCAGATTGGTCAGATTTAACAATCATGCGTGATGAATACCTAAATGCGATGCGTGTGTCTGAAACGCGCCTAATCTAAAAAGGAAGGTATTAATGACCGCTTCTGTACAGTGTGTCAACCTGAGCGCGCGAATTTCGAACAGTTTGATTTGCTAACTTTAAACCCTTTTCATTTAAAAGCTACTATAGCTTCAACATTTTAATACTAGAATTTTCATCTCGAAATGATCTCAGAAATGATCTGTTATTAATGGATGTCACGCGAGGTCTGGGACACCCTATATATAAAGAATTCTAGAAAAAATATACACTTTCTCAATATTTTTTTGTTGTAGTTTGTATAAACAATCTGACAAAGGATCGACGTCAAGTGTAAATCTCAAAATAATACCAAATTTATATAGACCTGTTATTTAGATGACCAAAAAAAATTCACCATTCATAAGCCCAACCTTTGTGATATAAGCAAGAACAAATATCAAATACATGGTGGCATTTTAATCGTATTAGATTGATATCTAAAAAAATATGCAAGATACGAAAAAATGTTTCAAACAAAAGTTGTAGGGTTTAAAAATGTCTATTTATTGATTTTATCAGTTTGACTTTGAATAGCAGTACTGTAACATTCAAGCCTTATAACTCGAAAACTACTCAATGAAAAAATACTTTATTATAATGTTTTGAAAACGTTGACATCAGCTATAAGAATATGTAATAAAAAATGAGGATTTCTGTTAAAAATTTCAAAGTTATCTTACTCTAACTTTGGCAAGGCTATTCAAGGTCAAACTGATAAAATAATTAAATAGACATTTTTAAACCCTACAACTTTTATTTGAAACATTTTTTTTATGTTGTGTATTTTTCGAGATATCGACCCAAGACGATTAAAATGCCACCATGTATTTAATATTTATTCTTGCTTATATCGCAAAGATTGGGCTTGAGAATGATGAATTTCTCTTTTTGGTCACTCAAATAAAATATCTATATAGATTTGGTATTATTTTGAGATTTACACTTGGTGTCGTTCCCTTGTAAGAACTTTTCTAAAAAGTTATACAATTATAAAAAATTATGAAAATTTTTGAAATTTCCATAAAAATTGTAAAAAAATTATGTGAAAATTCTGAAAAAAAATTTTACCTGGATAAACAAACTAGTTATGTTTAATTAATATTTAAAAAACATTTAGCCGATACATTTTCATAATTATAAAAATATTTAAAAACGTTTATTTAAAGTTTTTAATGACCAATTAACATTTATTAAAACATGAAAATATCTCATAAAAACAATATTTTGAAGTAATAAAAAAAATATTATATACTACGTTTACACGTCATTTACTACGTTAATTTACATTTCACCATTAATCGGGTTTAGTAACATCCGTAATTATGGAACTGGCCAATTACAGTCATTCAATTCTTCAGGGAAGTACTTGTGATTGGTCAGTTTTACAACTACCGATGTTATTAAACGCGATTAATGTTGACGTGTGAATGAAGTAAGCAATCGGGTTTAATAGCATCGGTAGTTATAAAACTGACCAGTCACAAGTATTCCTCTGAAGAATGGAATAACTTGGCCAGTTTCATAACTATGGATACTAAACCCGATTAATGGTGATTTGTAAACGTAGTAATAGTCTTATAAAATAAAAATCATTTTAAAAACGTGTCAAATTTTGAACATTTAATTTTTAACTTAAATGTTTAAAATTCTAACATTTATGACATGCATTTCTAACATGCATGTTGAGCTTTGAAATTGCTTGAACATTTATATCTTTTATCATTTATTTCTTCAAATTAAATGAAGAGAGGCTCTGAAGAAATTAATACATAAGATAAAATTGCCGATAGAGCCAACACTGGATATATCGGCAATTTTGTGTAATCAATATGTGTATAATCAATATTAAACAATCAAAATATTACATTAACGTATACCCCATACAGCACAGAACATTGCAGTAACATTGCAGCAATGTTGCAATGTTGTAAATTGCAATGCAATATTGCGGAGATATTGTAGAAACATTGCGATATTGAATGTTGAAGTGTGAATGTTTTTTCAATATTGAATTTATGTTGATTTTTCTACATTAATTGTTAATGTTGCTGTAACGTTGAAACAACATTGTACAAATTATTATCGATATTTTTTTTTATTTCGTAAAAGAATAAACTAAATAGAAAGTTGTGTAAATCCAAAAACATAAATATTATCGATATATGAAATATGTCCGTGGATGAAAAAACCTTGATCTACATCTCAATGATCAGACAATATTTGTTAATGCTTGTTAAAAAAATTTTTTTTAATTTTATTTAATTATTGTGTCATATTGACTTTTTTCTAATTGTATTCTTATTTATACGAATGACAGAAAAGTTATTCCAGATGTTATTCCGCATTTGTGAAAATCAGTAAAAAAACAATAATTTTATATATGTTTATATAAATATTATGCTTTAATAATAATGTTTTATTTTTTCGATAACATATATATTCATGATCTATCAGTGATATACAGGTATTAACACAAAGTGTTCACAGATCATCGTTAGGAATCAGTTTGCAGAAGTCGCAGAGGTCCAGCAACGTTGAGCGCCGTTACGACTTGGATGGGTGACCGCTTAGAAATTTCCGAAAAAAATTTTCTGAAAGAGGAATTTTTTTTTTCATTGCAAAAAATGTTTTTTAAAATGCTACGAAAATTTTGTTTTGCATTGGGATTATGTGGTGTAACCATATTAATATTTACATGGATATTTCAAAGAAATTTTTTATACATTGAATAGATATTGAATCAATATTAAATTTCAATGTCCGTAAGACGGACATTAGACATTGCTGCAATGTCTCGTCAATATTGTATCAATGTTCCTGTAATATTTGCAATTTTGCGATTCAATATTGGTGAGATATTGACACAATATTAGTGTGCTGTATGGGTACGTTTCGATCCTAGATTTGGATCATCCTCAGTACAATGTTGCAAAAATCTTCATTAAACTTATGTAATACAGTTATAAATGCTTGGTATGTCCAAAGGAAAAAGATGAACATAGACTCCGCATCGTTGAATAACGAAGTCTTTGAACTTCATAATAGAAATGAGCATTGTTTAACAAGAAACGAAAAACTGAGAGTAACAGCATGTGAAAGGAATGACTGATTACAGAGTGTGCTTTCCAACAAGAATGCTTGGGTGTGACACAGTGTAACACAGAGAGACACAGTGAAACACAGTGTTGTAGCAGAGTGGAACCTGAGAGCGGACACGCTTCGAGTTTAGATACAATCTTATTTTGAAGCGCCTCTATGTTTCGCAAAAAAATGGACATTGAACTACGTAGTCAATGTCCATATTTCCATCGGTAATGTCCACATTTAGATGGTTTTCAGCGATGCTATGTCCATTGGACGGACAGAAAGCGATATATCGATTTCTGTCCGTCCAATGGACATAGCACCGCTGAGAACCATCTAAACGTGGACATTACCGATGGAAAGATGGACATTGGCTACATAGTTCAATGTCCATTTTTTTGCGAAACATAGAGGCGCTTCAAAATAAGGTTGTATCTAAACTCGAAGCGTATCCGCTCTCAGGTTCCTCTCTGGTTGTAGTCTAATTGGAACAGATAAGTTACCAAACACGGTCACTAGAGTGCGTAAAAGACTGTGACGTAGTAAAAAACACAGATTCAAACAATAATTTTTGCAAACTATAATTTTTTTTTTTAATTTGTGTCTCTCTTGGAACACGCGTCGATCGTCAAGCAAACTATAATTTTATTTTTGTAAATTAAGGCGACAATAATATGACTAAAATGTACCAGTACACGGAGAAAACGATTTCTTCAAACTTAATAAATTTTATTGCATCCAAACAAATTTGTTATTTGGAATGGTCCAAACAAACCAATGTTTGAATTAATAAGTACGATTATTTGAATTTGAAACAATATGTATCTTCGTCTTAAATAAATCATTTATTTGAAACGAAAGATATAATATCAATATATTTTGCCATTTTCATATAAATAAATTATTTGTTTCATTGTTCGTATACTTATTGTAATCAAATAATATGTTATTTGGTGAAAGATATTACTTCAAATAATAGTGTTATTTCTGTTAAATAATACAGATTTTTTTAACAAAACAACAAAATTTTTATTCAAACAAATAATGTTTCATATAAGCATATGTTATTTTAATGAAACAAATTTCAAATAAATACCCAGATAGCACATAATACTTATGATAAATATTAATAAATATTTATCATAAATATTTTAACAATATTTTGGATAAAAATTTTTATAATCTTTTTTCATCATGTATATAAAATAGGGGAGAGAGGAGCTATTCTTTGCGGTTTTTTTTCCTTTTGCGTCTCCTGAGTCCTGTAATCGTTTAAAAAAAAAAGTTGGACGGTTTGAAAGATTAAACCTTCACCTTCACAATGCCANCTTCACCTTCACAATGCCATTATAGATAAAACACGGAAATGTACTTGCTTTGAACTACATATAAAAATGTCGACCAGTGTCAAGTATTTCGAATAACCCCAAGCCCGGGATAATTCATAATCAGTCCGGGAATATTCTGAAATTTATGTTTTAAAATAAAAAAAATGTAAAAAAGCTGTTGTTAAGACTCTGTTTTATTCAGAAAAGGATATATAGTA
>QKQZ01007372.1:0-11989 GCA_003595255.1 Solenopsis fugax | reverse complement strand
TCTTGCGATAGTGGCGCCATCGGGCGGTGAGGCTAAGTACTTATCGGACCACCCTCGTAGATCGCTACAGATTTTTCTTCGACGTGAAGTCTAGCGACTATGGGAGGCTAGCACTCTTTGTCAAACGCACTAGGGGAATAGGCTAACGCACTTTGTCAAACGCATTCATCTGTCCTTGTTTTTCGATTTTGTCACCATCTAATGCAAGATCTCTCCGCTACTACGAACACAATTACTGCTCTTCCCACCAAATCCGCGTGCAAATTACATAAACCATTTTTAAACAGGCATTTCTCTCATACTAGAACTTCTAGGATTATTGTGCAAGCGCCGTATTGTTCTTTCATTTAATTCATTCGCCGGAAACTACTTATTTCATACATACAAAGTCTAAAACTTTTATATGGGGCACATGTTGTCACGAGTCGGCTGCAGAAGCCGATAATTAAACTGTAATTTTTTAATCAACTTTCGTTTTTCGTATTAAATTATAGTTAGCGGCGAATGTTTTTGTCACTACTTTAATCGTGTAAAAGGATTTTGAGATCTGTTAATTAAAAGATACGGATGTCCATATTGAAGTCGTGACATCAGAAGCGTGAAATAACACATAATTTTGTCACACGTCCCATTTGTAGTTTCCGGCAAATGTTTTTATCACTACTTTAATTGTGGAGAAAGATTTTGAGATCTATAAAGCCAATTAAGAGATCGACCTGTTTAAAAATAATTGCATATAGAGACCGGTCCAATATCCTTAACATAATTTGTGTCTAACTTTACGATAAATTCACCTCGCAATTCGTGAAGTTTCATATTTGCGGAGGGCAACATGATATTGCGATACATTTGTTAAATCAGTATACGATAATATAAATTGTCAATCGGAAAGTAAAATAATCTAAAACACATTTGCTCACCAAAATCCGAAAAAATTCTAAGAAAGTCCCTGTTTGGTGGCATACAAAGTTCTCGGAATTGTTTTCACGTTGCTTAGCAATGATAGCGATCGATAACCTCCTTCCCTTAGTCATCCCTAGAATCAATTCAGCGAACTAATAGACTTCTTTTTATTGAGTCAGAATGAGATATAGATCCCAATCTCATTGTAGACACTCTATTTGTACAAAGTAGGGACTATTCAAGATTGCCTGCTTGTAGAGTAAAATTATAACATTATAAAATAGATTATCAATAATTTAAGAATGTAATTCATAAACGTAATTCGTGTGTAGCTGATTTATCACACGATTTTATGTTTAATTCCAATTTTGGAGAATTATAAACATTTGTGACCTGAATATTTGTGAATTGTTTTTTACAATTTACACTTTTACTACAATGTAAAAAAATGCAATACAAACAACAATAAAAACAAATTAAAGCATAAATATTTCCAAATTTCATTAAAACACATTTGACTTTAAACTAAAAAAATTTTTGCCTGCGGTGTTTTTGAGCGAGGGCTTTCAATTTTCAATTTTTCTCGGTGTTTCAGTCCAACCCTAGTTTCATGTATAATGTTTTACATTATTAAAATACTAACATGTCAGTAATCACTTCTGACCATCCACGAATAAAGCCAGGTTTACGAAATATCCAAAGAAATACGCAGAAAAAAAATAAGGTGGCTACTCCGAATTCATGAAAAGTTAAAGGACCCAAATTCTTGTATCTCTGTTGAATAACCTGGAAAGATTATTAAAAATAAGAATTCAATATTAATTTATATTTTATAAATTCGCCCAGCTAAATATTTCTGTAATATAAATGTCCATAATATTCCGAAATATATATTTAATAATATTTACAAAATGTAGAAGCAATATTCAAATGTTAGTAAAAAAATGATATTTGTATTTTGGATACCCAAGAATATTCAAAGAACGTATATAGAAAACAATTACTTAACGATCACAGGGTGACAAGTAATTCCGAACATTCATTAAAATGTTTTATGTGTTAACTATTGAGACCGTTTATTTATTATCTTACATCCTTTGTACTTTTACGCTCGACAATTGAGCTTCTTTTTTTTTCCTCATTTGCTTTTACATATTACGAATACTTTAGAGTTATTTTATTACTTATTATTGTTGTTTTACCGTAAAGTATAATCAATTTATGATTTAACATATATGAAGTTTTGTGCATGTAAGCATTATTTTTTGTAAATTAATTTGTTCAGAAATTCATTGTTCTTACTTGATTTGTAATGGCTTCACCTTCTCTCCCAATTGTAGCCACTTGAGCGTCTTTACTGCGCGGTCTCAGGTATCCCATATAGGCGATACGCACGTATAACCAGGTGAGGAAGGAATTGACGACCATCTGAGGAAAAGATGCTATCATCCAATCAGTAAAACTAATTCCTTCAGCATCGGGAAATGTACTCTCATAGATTCCTTTGAATGTAAGATTTGTGCCAGTTCCCACTATTGTTCCGGTACCACCAAATGTCGAGCAGTAAGCCGCCGCCAAAAAATATGCCTTTGTTATTTTCGTCGGTCTTATCTCGCTGAAGTTATATATATTATAAAATATATAGTAAACTATCTTTACATAAAAATTTTCTTTAATGCCTGGACTCATTAATTTGTAATAGGTTTAATTGTTAAAACAAAACTTTAAAAATCTACTAAAATTTTTATATTGCAAAAATTATATTTATAACAATAAATTTTACACTTTTAATACGAGCAATTCATTTATTATTTACGTTGCTATAAAAATTACAAACACATAGTAAGTCAGAATCGGCCTTATACCTACTCATATTAATAGTTTTTTAGTTATTTTTTGCTTTTTAATGATTTCAATTTTATTTTTGTATAATAAAATATTTCTAAAACATTTTTAACAATAAGTTATAATATTTTTAAATATTGATTTGTTAAAAGTTATTTTTACTTACGGCTGAATGTCTGGCCTTTCTAAATCGGTTTCTGTTTTAAACATTGCTCCTAATCCAGCCTATAAAATTCAGTCATGAATGAAAATGAAAAATTTCTTCTGTTTGTTGAAAATTTAATTTTTTCTACTTGTTCGATTTTTGTAAAAAATCTTTCAATTTTTTCGCACTCTGTAATATTGTATTTGAATACGTATTTACTATCAAATATTAATGTAGAAAAATAATTTATACTTGTTCCAATTCGCGCAAAACAGCGAATATTATGGGCACCATCATAGCGGTGGCTGCGGTATTCGACACCCACATGGATATGAAGGTTGTAACCACACATAGACCACCAAGCAATCTTGCATGGCTGCAGCCGACTGTCTTCATGACGCCGAGAGCGATCCTAAGATGGAGATTGCTGTGCTCAATGGCAATGGCGAGTATTAAACCACCGATGAACACCATTATTGTATCGTTCATGTAACAGGCGCAGGTATCCGCTGTATTTAATATACCCAGAGCCGGGAACATGACAACTGGGATGAGCGATGTCACTGCCATGGGAAAGCAATCGGTCACCCAGTAACCACCCATCAGCAATACAACATACGCACACCTAACTTCCTGCAAAAGTCATTATGTATTGGCGTATTGCTATGACAGGCAATTCTAAAAACGTCCTTTTACCGATTGAACATGGTAATTTTATGACTTTTCAAATGCATTATTTTTACAGATATGAAGAAATCCTTTTCTAAACTTAGAACATACGCATTAATACATGTTTATTGCGAGGACTTCATATAAAGAATAAAAAATTTTTTTAAATTTAGATCTTTTTTACTATTTCTTAGATTAATACATTATTTAGAGTTGTCAACTCGTGGTAATATCTATTTGATATAAAAGCTCCGCATCCTGTATTTACGAAATTGGAGACATTATATATAATGAAACAATCCAGATAGACAAATGTGCTAAAAATAGCATGCAAACGTTTTATAAAACAATAGTTTAATCAAAGGCTTTAAATATTAAATAAAATAAAATAAATGAATATAACAAGTACAAGGGCAAATCAATAAGTGTTTGAAGACCGGCGGTGTTGCTGATGCAAATTGGCATCACCATCGTGTACTACCATCTTTCAAACGACGCCAAACAAAATTTCAAAGTGATAGTTTTAATTTGACAGCAATTCGTAATGAACGTGTTTGGTGTTTTTCGATACAATTGGAAAATGAGCAATATCGAAGGTTGGATGGAAAAACGTGCGAAGAAATGCGAAGAAGCGCGAACGAAGTTTTTATTTCTTCGCACGTTTTTCTTCTTTTTTTTCTTCGAAAAAGAATTAAAATATGTAGAAAAAAATTAAGAAAATATACCAAATAATTGTAGATCAAGAGGAAAGGTAAAAGAAAAAGCGCCCAGAGAAGTGCAAAAATAATCTTCCAATAAATCTTGATGAAACGTCCCGTATGTCTTAAGCAGCTGATTAGATTCCTTAGAGAGTTGACAAGTTCCTCTTCTCTTCTTTCAATCCTAATCACAAAACTTCTTAGCACTCCATTGTTCTCGTATTAGGCAGTTTATACATACATATTATGTATATATAATATTATAAATACATATTATATTGCAGAAATATTTTGTAACGTTTTCACCATATTGCAATGTTGTAAATATTCTGCATGTTTTTGCAACCTTTTTGTACTATACAGAATTTTATAAAAGTTGCATAATATCTGAAACTTTTTTAAGGCAGCTCTGAAATAACAAAATGTTTGCGTTTTTTACATTTAAAATCTTATTGAAAAATTGTTGAAAGGCTATTGAGAAAACCTGTAACCTTTTCGAAACATTGTCAAAATGTTATTGAAATCGTTAAATTATTCCGAAAAATTATAATTTTCCCAGACATACCAGGTCTCTAAATTATTTTTTAAACAGAGTTAAACACGAAATTGACACTATCAAAACACATTTTATTTACTTTTATCTCAGAGTCCAATTAGAAGGTTTATCTTCGAAGAATCCTTTCATTAAAATAGGCGAAAAATTTCGTAATATTGCACCATTTTTCTATTTTGTATAATTTTTATTTATGAGAAATGGAAATTTACCGCGTCCATTTGGTTGCAGTTTTCATGGGTTTCCAAAATCATTTTACGCGAAAGCTTTTGGTAACACTTTTTAAATTTATTGAACATAATAGATTTTAGAAACATTTTTATTGCAACATTTCATATCACATATTACAGAATCGTTTCAGAATTGTTGCACATAAAATGAAATTTTATATTAAAGATATTAAATATTTTCAGTGAATTTGAAAAACTTTCAGATTTCAATAAATAATTAAAATATTCGTTGTTTGTCAAGTTATCATTAATAATTTAATTTATACCTTTTTGAAACGTAAATATTTATTCATACAAATCTTATCAACTTTAATCTTTACAATTTCTTATAAAAAAGAAAATGTTTAATTTTAAATAAAATATTTTCTAATATACGTCATATGTCGTAATTATAGCATGAAATAAATTAAATTGACTTTATTTTACAATTTTAACCTAATATTTCAAAATTACTATACAGCATTTTAGAAATCTAAATTGTTTTTTGTATAAAAACTAAATGGAAAACTATTCTCTTTTTTAAATAAAAAAAATTATTCTTTGTTTACTGTACATCTTTCTTACACAATTTTAAATACACAATAGAAGAATTATTTGTGTGTACCTTATCTAGGATATAATAAAATTCTTTAAAAAATTCGAATAAAATAATAAATCAAATACCAACCTTTCATTTGGTTCTTCATCATTTTTGTTTCTTCTTTCGATCATGTTATTTAAGATTTATGTGTTTTATGTAGAACATGTCTCCAAAACGTATCAATAAATTTCAAGTTTATTGATTAAGATCTGCAGGCAATATAACTTATATAACGTGATCTCGAATCGCACGATCTTATCGCGCGATTCTCGATTGACTTGTTTTATTAATAGTCGATTACTGCAGAACATTTCAAATGGATTTCTACATGTATATGATATGCAAATAATACAGTGCAATAATTGTAGTAGCTAAAAATTAATACTTGAACTTTATTCATTTTATATTTAATTATTCGAATAGACGTTTATTAATTAAACTCAAATCGGGATTCATAATTCTTTTTCGTTTTCAAAGAAAATTTACTACATATCCCCGTATAAATTATCATTGAAGTGATTTTTTTGAAAGGAGAGACTTCTCAAAAGAATTAATAATTGCGAATTATAAAGCAAAATAATCATCTTTATGTTATTCGTAAAATTTTTTCATTGAATCAATACATTCCAAACACTTTCTTTTTATATTTTTTCCTTGTTATCAGTAGTTATACTTTGATCGATGTTTTACCTTGAATAAGCTCTTCATGAATTTTAATTATGGATTTAAAAAATTTTGTGTTTTATCTTTGATTGCTTATAAAATTTTTGATAAATCCCAGATATCACAGTGATCCTTAGGAAATCAAAATAAATTTCTTTCCGATAGTTAAAAAAGGGATTTTATAGAAAAAGGATAAAAAGGATTTTAAAAATAAATTTATTCTATTAGTTAAATCATCGTTGCTTTGAAAGAAGTTCTTTTTCTTTGTAATGAGATTGAGCGAATAGTATGCGACAAATAATCGCGACAGAATTCTGTTTTTTGTAATTAAATACCAAATAGAAAAGGTGCATTATAAAATTTCTCAACTAAATCGGTCATTTAAAAACAATATAAGTTTATTTTAGTGAGGTTCAGAATCAGAAGTGAATAAACAATTTGTTTCAGAAACCTCGATTTCAATCGAAGCAGATTTATATTGTTTTTAAATGATGTCCCTCATCAGTTGTTCGATACCGAAAGAACACGAAACAGCAAAACCTCGGGAGCGCAACAATATTATTGATGCTAAACAGTATCTATATATGTAGGTGCTTGTTACCATCATTATTAAATTGATTAGCAATTTAATATTGTTATATTACTTTTCTGGTTTAATTTAAAGCTGCGTTTCAAGACTGACGAATGTACGCACAACTCAGGAGAACTAGAAGATACATATAAAATCACCTGGAAAATTATTATTTGAGCACTAAGATCCGCTTTGATTATTATTGACCATTTCTTAATTTAAATGTGTTATTCACAATTGTATAAGTGTTAATTGTAAAATACTTGCTAGCTAAAATGTATAAATGTATAAGGCGCGTTAACATTATAACATTTCATTAGAAGGTAGATAAGAAATCTTATAATCCTTTTATTCTAATTTCATTTTTTATTCAATTACAAATATCATATTACTTTAATATAATTTTTTTAATAACAAAAAGTATAAGTCCGTTATATCCATCTATATATTGCTCGCGGATTTTTATCATAAACAATTTTATGTTACGTCGCAACGACATGACAGAGACGCATTATATTTTCTAAGATTTTGCACCCAAAATAGCACGTCTCTATTACATAGAATGCACTTAAGGTTTAGAATTAATTTATAAAGATAAATAATTGACAGTTTACGATTCATTTAAAAGGAATAATATCATTTTATTCATTATTTCATTTATAAATAATTAATCTTACTGTCATAAAATAATACTAATAAAGACACATTTCACAATTAATCATTATGAATAATAAGTAAAGATATTAGCAACCTGACGAGATTATGGTTTCCGATCAATGCCATGCTGTTCTGCCCAAGCTGGAAATTCACCAATACCATAAATGAAGACTCCCCAAGTAGGAAATAGAATAACTTGCACTATTAAACTGTAAAATGCTGGGAAACATCCGACTGCTATTAATATCCGAGTTTGTAGATGACCGGCGACAGTTATAATTGCATTCGGCGGCGTAGAGACCGGCATTCTGAATGCGTACGAACACATCAGAGTTACTGGCATCATCAGATATAACGGATGTATCTTCATTGCCACACTCTTTGAAGTAATATAAAAATGTACAATAATCGCCACTTTCATAGTAAAACACATATTTGAAATAGACAATAAAATAATTGTAAAATTTAATATAAAATGTTGCTGCAATATTGCTAAAACATTGTAGCAATATTTTGCTATTTTGTGCTAGTGTATAAACAGGTAGATGTTTTTATAACGTCTTTTTAACATTGAATCTCCAATTTAAAATGTTTCCGTTAATTCAATATTTTCAATACTATAATTCAATGTTTATGTGCCGTATGAGTTCTTACCATATGAGCGACGACCGGCAGAATTATATTAGCTGTGCCAACGTTCGAAGTAAACTCTGTCAAAGTATTAACGAACAAAAGGACAACAGCCATCATTAACACAGGAGGTAATTCTTTTAGAGGCACTAAAGCTAATCCCACTTTCATGGCAAGTCCTGAAACACTGCTACCTTTAGAGACAGCGAAACCACTGCCCAACAGAAATACCAATCTCCACGGCATCTTTTTCTGAATAATCTGCCAAGTGATTAAACCCTCAGATGATCTGGCCGGTCGTCTGGATGCTGCAATTATATCAAATTTTATGATCACTTACTAATGTTCATATAAAAACAGCAGGAAGATGAATCAAGTAGCAAGTCACTTCGTTCGCTTATCTTTTACAAGAAAGAGTCAGTAACTTGCTATCTACTCGAGTCATAAGTCCATATTTGGCTTCGTAATCGTGGCTTAAAGGTTCTTACGGTCCTTGCTGTAGAAGTATACAAAGACTGGCTTCTTCGGGATGAAAAACATTAGTAGACATATGAAGACTGCGGGCATAGAATCCGCTAACATTCTGTATAAAGATTTTATTAGAAATAAAATGGGAGTTTATCGCGAAAAAAAAGTATATTTTTTTGTTAATTTTTGTTAAATTTTTTAATGTTTTGCAAGAAAATTATTTTTTAATTCTTAAACACATCGATCCGGAAAATTATGTTAATACATTTTCCGGTCTAGGAGACTTTCCATTTTGAGAAGCTATAACTTTGGTTAATTCAATATTTTGCAACAATTTTTTTTTAATAAAAGTTTAAAATCTCAGAAATGTGACTGCACAATCGGCATTGCTGAAAAATTATTTATTGTAAAGTTATAAAGGAAAAAGCATTAAGCGCCCGGTAAAAAATTTTTCATATATAATTATATATAGTCAAATATAATTATATATAGTTATACATAATTATATATCAAATTTGTCCATATACGTTAAAATATATATAATTATATATAATTATACAGTGTCCAAAAAGTTCCGGGACGGCGAAATATCTCGAAAACTAATCATTTTAGGAAAAAGTGTTTCAGATAAAAGTTGTAGAGTTTCAAAAGATCTATTTATTGATCTTATCAGTTTGACCTTGGATGGCGTCGCCAAGGTCAAATCAAAGTCACAGTAACTTTTTTAAATAGAATACCCTATTTTTGATTCCAAAATCTAATAGCTGGTGTCAAGAGTTTTCCAAAATACTATAATAAAGTTTATTTTCGTTAAGTACTTTCCGAGTTATGAGGATTGAATGTTAGAGTATCGCCGGCATTAGCATTATCCAATGTAGTCCAAATTTTCTTTTACCACATGATGGTTGCCAGAACAGATTTACATCTCTTTGTGTATAGGATGTATAAAAAGTACCGGAACGTTTCAGGTCAATTCAAGGTCAACTTAAAAATCTTACATGGAAACCCCCTCTTTTTATCTCGGAAATGAAAAAACGGGAAATTTTACATCCGGATATGTATTTTTTTTAAATCATATCTTAACAACAAAAAACTTTAAGGACTTTAAGGACTTTACAAAACGTCGTTTTAAAGCTAAAGAGTCATACTTTAAAAAATTATGTCATTGTCATTCCTATTAAAAAGTATAATTATGTAAAAGTCGAATATGAGGTATTTTTGAATAACTCAAAGTGTCTAAAATTGAAAATTGATGTGTTTCATGATATATTTCGGACCCCGCGCAGAAGCCCTCTTTTCCATAGCACTACATAGTATTCTAACTTTAGACAGAATATATGCGAGTAACATACGCGAACGGACCTGTTCGAACATGTTTTGTCCGATTTTTTTATATAAGATTACTCACAAAAAAATTGCACTTACACACAATAGTGGTCCCATAGACCCCAACAAAACTTTGCTGCCGTGCCGTTCGAATTCTAGTAGACCAATAAAGTTGATCAACCATATCAATCGCACCATATTCGAACAGCAAGCGTTCGAAACATCATAGGGAGTCTCCCAGACCCCTTAGTGTGTTTAAGGATTAATATCAATTTTTAGATATAATTAATGCATGAACAAATTTGCTTTGATATTATTTAATTTTTTTATTGTTAAATCTTATTTTACATATAAAAATTTTAAGACTTACACATTTGTCAATATTTCCGACCATCCGCGAACAAATCCAGGAGCTCTAAATACCCATAGGAATATGCATCCCATAAAAAGTATTGCAACAGAGATCTCATGAAACGTCATAGGTCCTAGATTTTTAAGATTTTGACTTATCACCTAGAGAATCAATACATGTTCTTATTAAAAGTCTGATTTTAAAATAAATCTGTTATTTAAAACCATAATCTATTTTTATTTATTACACAATTAAAAAACTGAATTAGAGAAGAATTATTTTTATTACTTTTTATTTTAAGAATTTTTATTTAAAAAATGTTCTATTATTCCATAATTTTGAAAATTTTTAAATTTAAGTCCACTTATAAATCTTTATACCAGTTTTTTTCCAAAAAGCATTAAGCTGGAAAAAAATAAAAATTTGTGCTTGTGTTCTTATACAAAATATTTGAAAAATTATCGTACTCATTCTTTCAAAAATAATTTAAAGCTTAGAAAGTATATTTTAAAATACTTTTATATTAAATTTTGTCTGATGATGTTTTAAGATATTACAAAACATTTCAAAATAAAAAAAATATTGAAAAAAATACTAATTTTTGATTTTATCTAATCTAGGAACGTAGAATATAGAAACAAAATTAAAATACAGATTTAGCTCCATCTTTTCTCTTCGAAATGCGTGTTTGAAAACTTCTTTAAAATTTTCTTTTCCCAAGATATTTAATTTTTCGTAAGAAGATCACAAATTGTTAGCTTGCACTGTATATACATTTTGTTACTTATTTGAGAAGAAAATAAATAATTTTTAAACTGTGCACAATAACAACCACGTTTTACTAATAGCCCTTGTATATTTTTTTAAATTGACAATTTAGAGAGTACCACGTTTGGGTGTTATTTTGATTGTTATTTATTTAGTCAAACAAAATTAAAAGGAAGTTCTATACCGCTCTAAACAGATCATACTTGATTCGCGATGGCTTCACCCTCTGCACCGATTCTCGCCATTTCAGCATCCTTGCTGCGCGGTCTCAGATACCCCAAAAAAGCGATTCGTAAATAAAGCCACAGTATAAAAGAATTTGCAGCCATCTGCGGAATCGAGGCAGCCATCCAATCACCAAAAGTAATCGGGTCAGCAGCAGGGAAATTATATTCGTAGATACCCTTAAAGGCGAGATTCGTTGGCGTACCTACGATCGCTCCGGTGCCTCCAAAAGTCGATGCATACGCCGCCGCGAATAGATAAGCTTTTGTCAAGTTTGTTGGCTTCATATCTCTAAGAAAGTAACTTTTTTTAATAATGTATTCTAAAAGAGTACATTGTTTTAATTTACAATAAGACGTAAAAAAGTGTAAAAACTAATGCATGTATTTTGTGCAGCTCTTAAGAGGATGCTAAACTTTTTCAACGTCGGTATTACAGATTCTTTTTTCGAGCGAGAGTCGAGTGGCACGGTCGCGTGCAGGGCAAAAGGTAAGGGGAATAACGCTAAGAAAAGGCGAGCAGGCTAATACTGTTTCTCCAACATAATTATGAATATATCATCTGTCTTTGTTCTTCGATTTTAACGCCATCTAATGCAAGATCTGTCACCTACTGTATCACACAATAACTATACTTTGAGCTGATTATATATAGGGGAGACCAGGGCTATTCGTTGCAGTTTTTTTTCTTTTGCGTTTCCTGAGTC